>JAUMHI010000035.1:6454338-6520991 GCA_032359435.1 Enteromius unitaeniatus
GTGTGTCCTTTTTTCTAATACCCCCCCCCCCCCCCCCCCGAGCCTCCAAACAGACCTGAGTGCTGGCACTGGTCCCAGCCACTTTTGCTCTTTCTCTTTTCCTGTCACACCCACACACACTTACATGCGTCCTATCAACGCCAACACTGTTGGGACCAGGAAGAGAAGTTGACTGGGCTCAGAGGGCCCAGTTCAGGGAATAATAATGAGGACTTCCCCAAGTACAACGGCGTGAAGTCTTTCTCTTTTCCCAAAGGAAGAAAAAAAGATTCTGGTAGACTAAGTAGCTTCAAGCAAAAAAAAAAAAGGCCAACTTTTTGCACACACACAGGCATTGAGATTCAGAAAACAGTATTTGTCAGCAAACTAAAAAGATAACATGCTCTATTTATGCTATTTTTTGATTGGTTGTTGGGCCATCTGTTGATGTCATCCCCTGTTGTCCAGTGAAGGTGGTTGCCCAGTGTCTGCCTGTTCCTGATGTCATATCCTGCCGTGAATGAGCAGGAGCGTGGTGTAGTACATCAAGACTGATGGGTGTTGCATACCTCACTCATGTATGCTTGCTCCTCCCCGCATTCTCCCACCAAGCATCTTTGCAACTGACAAACGGCAACGTCAGCGAAGCCGCCTGTTCTTCGCCCCAGCCACTGCTGTTTATTTGTACATGAATGCATATACAAACATAGCATATGGTGCTGTTTTCTTGGATATAGTTTATGCTTCTATTCATGTAGGATACATTTTTTTGGGTTGAAGCAGTGAGGCAAATTGCATTGGTAAGAATTCGAAAGCAGGGCTTGAGAGGCTTGAGACTTATCTCTGAAAAATTGTTAAAATGCATTGTTGCATTAAACTCTGCATTGTTATTATAATTTAATGTCTCCTATTGGTGTTTTCTTAAATATATTAAAAGAGAAAGAAGGGCAGATCTAAACATTTTAATGTATTAGCTGTGCCAATCTTAAGTGTCTAAAAAAAGGCTTTTGTTAATTCAAAGTCAGCTGAGATAAAATCAACCTAAGTTAAATAATTATAAATGTTGCCTTGGCAACTAACTACAAGCTTCTAAATAACTGAAATAATATGTACTAAAATTACTAAGTGAAATAAAAATAAACTCTTTAAAGAAAAATGTTAAAAGCAATATTAAGGTAAATGGGGAAAAATATTTTTCATAAAAAAATTTTAAACTAAGGTTTATTAAATTAAAACAAATGTTTAAAATGTACAAATACAAGCTATTATTTAATATGTAAAATGTAAGCATGTAAATTATGTAAATAATACTAATACAACACTAGTTCAAACATGTTGGATGCATAATTATAGGGCTGAAACGATTCCTTGAGTAGCAAGGAATCTCTGCGAGAGCGTCAAGGAGAGTTGAAATCAGGTTAACTTTATGGTAATGAGCTATGACGGCAACCAGTCAGAATGCAGTCCACCACTTGGCAGGGCGGCAAGAGTGCTGTGAACCCACGGTTACACTACACCAGAATATTTATCATCTTATACCATGGCTGCTTATAAAAGGAATGAGTTTACTGTCAAAGAAGTTGTGTATGGCTTTTACGATTAAACATACGTAATACTTTTTCAATACCATGGCTTGGATGAATACTTGATACTTTAGTTTAAATGAACGTTGAATAAATTGTTGTAATCATGTCTCTAAGTCTAATGTGCTCAATACAACAGGTGTGGTCATTTTAGTTTGATTGCAATAAATAAGTTTATAAATGCACAGCCATGAACTTTTACTGTATGATAATAATATTTTACTTAATATTAATATCAAATTTTTAATAAATATCATCAATAAATAAAATGTTGCTTTTATTTTCAAAAAAGAAACCAATTAGTTGTTAATTTTAGGAGACATGTCTTATTTTCTCTTGCACATTTAACATTGCTCTTTAATTAAGCAAAAATGTTTTATTCGATTATTTGATTAATCGATTAAATTTTCTGAATAATACTCGATTACTAAAATTGCGTTTAGGGCAGCTAACATTAGGCTCAGCTTTAAATTTCACACAAGATTTAAAAAATGGTTGTGAAGTATGTTCTTCATTGTTTCCGCTGTTTTAGATCGGAGTATAGTCGCTGTGTTCTTAGATGTTTGTAGTGTTCAGTAATATTCACTGGGCAGAACCTGGTCCAGCATTTGTCTGCACTAATTATTTCCAAGAGGGGATGGTAAAGTCCTTTGTGCTGCCTGTATAGCACTCTGGCACTCTGACTCAGGCTGATGAGATACGGGACAACCTCTTGAGCAATGTAGCACATGCTCACTACCGATCTAAATTATCCAGATATAAAATGGTTACTCTTTCTCAGTGGGAAAGTTTCCAAACGTTCCTCAAAAAGGTTGCCTCGTGTATCTTCAGCCTCAGTAAGAGTTACTACAGAAAGGCACACATGAAACAAACCAATTGTTTAGGTTTGAAACCCAAAACCAGCATTTAGATTTACTTGTTTGAGGTTTTCATAAAAGGGTCATCTGCAGCCAGGGATATAATCAATAATGAGGCTTTGATTACATCATTGTGTATTTGGCTGGAAAATGCTGGCTTTGGGTTGGAGTATAATAAGAGTCTGTTCTCTTTGGACTTTGGTGTATTGTGTGTATGGGAGGCGCTGGGATCATTTGTAAACAATGCCTTCCTTGATGCCAAGAGCTAGTGTGCTATTGGAAGTGTTCATTTCGTTTTCAGTGTTTCTATCTCTCCTGTACTGGAGCCATCCCTTCTTTCCTTCCAGCATGCATGCTTTCCGGTCGTCTTTCTCTCCTCTGCATCATTACAGCACGGGCACACTCTGCACAGATATTTAGCCCTTGGCCACCTGCCCACCTCCATGTGAGCCTCATTTGGTGTGTTTATCCTGTTTCCCATTCAGCCATTGAAGTGTTGTTTTCCTCTAAACTTGGGACCGCACCTCTGGTATGCAGAGCTTCAACTTCACACACCCACTGTACTCTTAATATTACAAGAAAGCGGCATCCTTAAAATCAGCCGGAATGTGTGTGTGTGTTTCCTTGCAGTGCAGCCTATGCTCTGAGGCTGGCTTGCTTTTGTGCATCTATTCAGCTTGCTCTATTGTGAGCAGCGGTGCTAATTGCAGCCTGAATGGTCTCGGCTAAATGTTTTGTGACAGTTTGAAAGCATGAAAGAGAAGAGGGGCACACAAGAAAAGGAATCCCTCTTTTTCTGTTTTGTTTTTCCTCCTTCCTAATGGCACAACGGAATGCTCTTGGCTTTAACCTTCAACTCCCATGCAACCCCATTTCCCCTCCCTCCCGAGAAAGTCTCCTCTCCGAATCAGGAATAGAGGTAGATATAAATAAAGCCCGGGTGAGGGAACAGAGATCGGATCCTGCCGAAGCCGTGTGGGACGAACGGGGCGGTCGCTCGCGTACTGAGCTGCAGCTCCTTGGCAGCATTTCAAATATGAGCCTCAGAAGCCTCGCAAGCAGCAGACATATTGTAACAGGGATGGCCAGCGCTCTGCACGCAGCCTAGCGCTTCTCTCAGGATGGTCGGGCGACATCTCTCTTCAGGTACTTTTCCACTTCTCTGCGACCCCACCCCCTCCAACCTCATAGTACGATCCTCCACGCGCTGATAACAGGCTTTTCCCTTGCTTTGCTCTCTGCTGTACTGCTGCTGTTTGATCTGGAAGCATAGCATTCATATAACTGCAAATAAAACGCAAATCCCTAAAGCTATTGCATTGCATGTTAGAGATTAATGCAGGGCAGAGGTTTGCTGCGCTCATCTGATAAGCTTTCTTCAGCGAGACAGTGTAAGATGTTGACGGCAGCTCTATATTTTTGGCTTCAGTTCAGATTTGATAAAATGGCGTCCTTTACTACGCAGTGACTCTACAGAAGGACAGCGTTTGTGTTGGAAAGACACTATCCTCTCTTTCATAGACTCCTTTTTTCTTGTCTTTAGTTGAAAGTGCTTTTTTTCTGTGGTTGGGGACAGAAAGCCTGGTGTGCACAGGCACTGCCGCTTGCGCAGATCTGACACAGACTGAGCCATGCCTGCGCATGTAAAGCCACACAAAAACAACAACAACAGAGTTGAGTGAGTGCCAGGAGGCTGGGCAGTATTGCCAAATAATTAACACAACAGGATCCTGGTATCCATATGTGGGCATTTGCACTGCTTTCAGTGTTGTTATCAGTGTGTCATATTTAGAATTAACATATTTCTTTTAAAGCAAAGTCTGTGATTTTAATCTGTCAGTCCAGCAGAGGGAGATGGTTGTGGTTGGGAGAAGCTAGGCTTTGCAGTGACAGTGAAAAATAATGACTCCAGGCTAGGATATACATGTGAACCAAAACATGCTGTTATTGCTGCATTTTTATTATTATATTATATTATATTATATTATACTTCTTTTTTTTTTTCTGAAAGTTGTGACCATAGCTAACATGCTGATGTAAAGCACAATTTTCCTTAAAGCAAGCTAAGGGGAAAAGATGTTTTGATTGATCTAGCCGGGTCTTCCAGTAAATTATGAACATTCAAATTAGGTGATTGTTGTTTTATTTTTTATTTATTTATTTATTTTTTTCAAGTGAAATGCAACTCTTCTGAGAACAGCATGTCTTTATTTGTATAGATTTAATTTCTTTGTTAAATATAAATTTTTTTGTAATCTTTCAATATTGCTAATTGCGTTTATACATATATGTGTATATATATTTATCATTACAACCTATATAAAAGTTAAACGTGTTTGAGTGGTCATGTAAGTGAATGAAATTAATATAGGTCATATGCACATTATTTAAATAATTTCTGTCTTTTTTTCTGTAGAGCTGCCCCCACAGAGTGGCCTGGCAGCCCAGTATGAGAATATATCCCCCAATCGCAGTGCCACTACAGCCTCTACCAACAGCTGCAGCGGCTGGGATCCACTGATTATTGACGAGCGCGATACGGAGGCGTGGCCTTCCATTTCATGCAAAGAAAGCCACGCCCCTGCAGGATGCCCCTTGGACACTGAAAGTATCAGTGACATCAGCAGCATGAGCATGGCCACAGGAGCTGGCCAGCAAGGCCATTTCTCCGCCAATCACCCCAGCAAAGCCAATGCCAGCCACTCAGGAGGTCTACTCTCTAGTCAGGGTGGGGTCAGCAGAGGCTGGGGCTCTGGCCCGTCTCCTGCCAGTGGGGGAGAAGGGAAGAATGAAGTCTCCAGCACATCAATGGGAGCCAGGGGTTGGGGCTCCTCTAACTTTAACTTGAACTTAAACCCCAGCGCCAACCCCTCTGCCTGGCCAGTTCTAGGACACGAAGGGACCGGCATGGGTGGCGGCAGCTCCGGAGGAAGCAACCCTCCCCCTAATCTCTGTAGCCCTCCGGGCACTCTGCCCAGTCAGGGCCCTAGCAGCAGTGGCAGTATAGGTGGTGCCAATGGAAATTCTGCAGGTAATGGTGGCAGTGGCAATGGCAGCACCACATGGGGTAGCATTGTGCCCAGTGACTCCTCAGAGCCACACTCCACCCCATCCACGAATGTGTCTTTCAGCTCCGAACCTCAGAACCTTAACACTGATGGACCAAATCACACTAAGCAAGAGCCCAGAAGCCCTGGCCATAGCCTGCCTAACTGGGGGGTTGGACCTGCAGGCATGGGCTCATTTGTTCAAAATCCAGGTGGAGCCTCGCAGGTCAATGGGGATGAAGAACCTGTTTGGGGTAATGGAGATGCCAAGTCTGGTGGTGGCTCAAAAGACTCTGGTTGGGACTCAGGGAGCAGCTGGGGACAAGGAGGGGCCTCGGGCACCTCTGGATGGGGACAAGCTGCCTCAACTGGAGACTGGGGTAAGCATTCCAACAGTGAGGCCAAAGGATGGGATTCCTCAGGCTCTCCCACCCAAGAGCAGCAGTCCAACTCTTGGGTTCGTGGGGCCAATGCCCCAGCCAGTGAGGGAAGCAGTGACAGCATGGAATGTCATCCTTGCATGAGGGTCCGCTCATCAAGAGATGAAGCTCCCCCTATTTTGCCTGCCCAGGATATGGACCCTCGGGTTCTGTGTAACACAGGCTGGGGACAAACACCAGTGCGCCAGCACACAACTTGGGAGACTGAAGAAGCTGCACGCTCCAACAGTAAGAATGACATTGGAACTGAAGCTTGGGGCCCGTCTTCAAATGCAGCCAATGTAGGACCAACACCAACTTCTGGCGGAGCCAACTCAAACTCTGGCACTACATCCAGACCTGACTCTGGGGGCAAGAATGAAGGCCGTTGCCCCAGTACTGGAGCTGCACCTGCACTGGGAGCAGCCATGCAATTACCCCAAACTAACTCTGGTTGGGCAGATCCTTCCAGCAACAAGAAACCTTCCAGTGGTCCTGGAAGTTGGGGCAGTACCCCAGCTGGAGGTCCAGGTGGCAACTTGCAGAAAAGTGGTCAGACTTGGGGTTCAGAGGAGAAGTCTCCTACATGGGAAGACAGTCACGCTAAAGCCAAACCACAGGCCTGGACTGAGGTGCCCAAAACTTCTCATGGATGGGGCAATGGACCTGGTGGAGAAAGCGGGTCTAGAGGAGAATGGCGTGAATCTGGAGATGGAAAGAAAAATGGTCCCTCCAGCTCTACCTGGGAGGGAGAGGGTACAGGCTGGAATGAGAACTCTAGAGGATGGGGAAAGCCGGGAAACTGGGGAGATGCACAACACTCCAGTGTGCCATCACAAGGATGGAATAACAAGCCCCAGGAGGGCACCAATGGCAATAGTGGCAGTGGAAGCATGGGTTCTTGGGGAGGTCCTAACTCTGTAAAGCAGAGTGGCTCTGGATGGGGAGGAGTAAATGGTGGAGGTGCTAAACCTGACCACACTGGAGAGCCCACTGGATGGGAGGAGCCCTCTCCACACTCCATCCGACGTAAGATGGAGATCGATGACGGTACCGCAGCTTGGGGTGACCCAAGCACTTACAACAAGGCAGTCAATCTCTGGGACAGGAATAACCCTGAGATGCAAGGCAAACCAGGACCAGGCAATGCCAACAATGTACCCAACAACCATCATCATCATCCTCACCATAACCAGCCTCCCATGCAGACCCACAGCCATGGAGGGCCAAATTCAAATAATAATCACATTTCCCCTGATAATGCTGGCCCACATCAAACAGGCCCACCTCACAATAGAACAAACCTTATGAATCCAGGTAAGAAACAAGACTTTTTACTAGGGCTGGGCGGTTTAATCGTCAATTTATTCATGTGCATTTCGTCAGTAAAGCCTGCCGTTTGATTAGCGGTAAATCTCAATCAGCTGTTTTTAAAATGCGCAGCAGTCGATACACAGAGCTGTAGATCACTACGCAATAGTGTCTTCAGAATCGGAAGCGATTCATTTCTGATTTTAAATGCAAAATTGCATAGCTCCTCTGTGATCTACGGCTCTGTGTATCAACTGCTGTGCATTTTAAAAACAGCTGATTGAGATTTACCGCTAATCAAAGAACCGGCTTTGCTGATGAAATGCGCATGAATAAATGTGACCCTGGACCACAAAACCAGTCATAAGGTACAATTTTACAAAACTGAGATGTATACATCATATGAAAGCTCAATAAATAAGCTTTCTATTGATACATGGTTTGTTAGGATAGGACAATATTTGGCAGAGATACATCTATTTGAAAACCGGGAATCGGAGGCTGCAAAAAAATCTAAATACTGAGCAAATCACCTTTAAAGTTGTCCAAATGATTATCTTATCAATGCATTTTACTAATCAAAATGACCTCTTGATATGTTTACAGTAGGAATTTTACAAAAAATCTTCATGGAACATGATCTTTACTTAATTTCCTATGCCTAAAAAAAAAAACAATAATTTTGACCCATGCAATGTATTTTTGGATATTGCTACAAATAAACCCCAGCGTCTTAAGACTGGTTTTGTGGTCCAGGGTCACAAATCGACGATTAAATCGCCCAGCCCTACTTTTTACTTTAACATACACTGTGAGTGACTTTTACCTGGTTAAAATGCCTCACTCTACTTTAGTTTGATATTTTTGGCATACAAGTGAAAAAACAAAAAAAAACCTGACAGAACATGCTATCAGAACAAAAAAAAATGTTAATGTAAATCAGTAAACATAATAGTGTTTACATTTTGTCAAGTGTAGTTCAGAATAGTGTTTCAGCCAGGAGGAAGTGTGTAATTAGAGTTGGGTAGCCATCTGTGGGGAGTATCACTAGGACTCAGCAGGATACTTGGAACAAACCCGACGCCCTCTGCTGTTTATGTGTAGCTTTGCACTCCCTTTTCCAAAGCTGTATTTAACATGGCATCCTCATATCTCCCTTGTTCCAAGAACTAAACAGACATTTAATAGAGTAGCCTACAGTGTGACTTTGTTTTTTGAAAAACAAGTTTCAATTAAAAATAAATTGTGAAATTCTACTTTGTAATCCAATTGTTATGCTAATTATGTAAACCATTTGTAGAGGGGGAAAAAATGCAAAGTAGAAAATGAACTTTTGGTGCAGACTGTATACACTACATGTCAACCTTAAGGGCATTTAGTATATGACTTCTGATGCACTAAAGGCGCACTTGTCCTGAATTTTGCTGTATTCCAGGATGGGGCGAGATGACAAATGTCCATTCAAAACCTGAGCCCTCATGGGGAGAGCCAGCCGCTCCTCCAGCAAGTGTTGACAATGGCACTTCAGCATGGGGTAAGCCCCCTGGTGGCGGGTGGGGTGATAATGGCCCTGAGGTCTATGGTCGAGGCAACGGACCTCCTGGGTCTGCCCCCTGCAAAACTGGTTAGTTTTTTTATGAATGTACATTTATTTATTTATTTATTTTAGTTGCTTTAAATGACTTTTAAAAAAATCACACAGTTATTCAGTATTCAGTAGAATTGTGTTGTAGATCAATGTTGGTCAGGTGGTATATGAAATTTTTTAAATGTGTAACAATAGGGCCCCCTGTTGTTGTAAACAATGCACTACCGGATTATACATGTTTTGGTATCTCAGTAAGGACAAATTACTTATTTGTGTAAACAATTTATCATTGCTTCTACTATGGACACTTCAATAATGTGTGTATTTTTCCTACAGCCCCCAAATCTATGCAAGATAGCTGGGGTGGAGGAGAGGACATGGGCCTGTCTTCAGGGCAGTGGGAGCAGGATGAGGGTGACATGTGGAACAGCACTGCATCTCAAGAGAGCAACTCCTCCTGCAGCTCCTGGGGCAACCCACCCAAAAAGGGCCCACCAAAGGTTAAAAAAAAAAACAAGCTACTTAAGTTTAATGTAGGTGTCATGCTGCAGATATAGCTCACCTGTCTGTTTTTCGTTAAAGGGAAAAGTCCCAAACAAACAGGATGATACTTGGATAATGAATCGTCTTATCAAGCAGCTGACCGACATGGGCTTCCCTGTGAGTACTGCTCATCTCTTATATAGGAGCATTTCTTGCTCTGTATATTTGACTGTTGTTCCTGGGGTTAGTTTTACAGTACTGACTGGCTAGTTGTACATTGTCCAAACAAGGAATAATGCAAAAGGCATTTACTGTGTGTTCTTTTTTGCCTTTGCAGAGAGACCCTGCAGAAGAGGCTCTCAAGAGCAACAATATGAACTTGGATCAGGCCATGAGTAGGTGTTAAACCTGCAAAATTAGTTCCTTCATCACTTCTTTGCTACAATATTATAATCAAATATTATTTGTGTGGTAGGCGCCCTGTTGGAGAAGAAGACCGAACTAGATAAACGGGGGATGGGAATCTCTGACTACAACAACGGCCTAGTCAATAAACCAATGGGCTGCAGGCCTTCAGTCATCTCCAAAGAATCCTCCTCAGATCGTCCCCCCTTCTTGGACAAGGTATGTGCTTCCCACAGTTAAAAGTCCGCGCATTTAAGCTACTGCATCTATGAGACTTAACATTGTGCTGTATTTTGTTTGTCTTATTTATTCTTTTATTTTATCATCTGCTCTTTAGGATGCTGGGCTAGCTGATGATGCCCAAACCTCACCGTTTATGCCTTCTCCGAGCCTGAAGCTCCCATTGGGCAGTGCTGCACACCCTGGCCAGAGCCTTGGAGTTGCAATGCAAAACTTGAACAACAGACAGGTGGGTTTATGTTGAGCTGTGTGTAGTTTGTATTTCATCATTGTGTTAATCAACATCCTCCTGCCTGTAAAGACACTGATATCTTGACTGTATGAGGGAGCGACAGTTTTGAGCATGCCCTCAAAGGCTGATTCTGAATGAGTCGTTTTGTGTGTTTGTGTAGATGCAGAGTGGAGTGTTTGGTAGTAGCGGAGCAGCACAAGCCCGGGCCCTGCAGCAGCAGCCTCCTCCCCAGCCGTCAGTGCCACCTCTCAACTCGTCCCAGCCTAGTCTACGCGCTCAAGTGCCTCAGTTTTTCAGCCCTCAGGTGTGCAAACAGACACATGTGGTTTAACACCTTTTTGTGACACTGACTTGTATATGTTGGAGTGATCAAATCTGACCATTTTGTTTACTTACAGGTTCAAGCACAGCTTTTACAGTTTGCAGCAAAAAACATTGGTCTCAACCCTGCACTTTTAACCTCACCAATAAACCCTCAGCATATGACCCTGTTGAACCAACTTTATCAGCTGCAACTGGTAAGTGCCAGTCTTTTGACATCTTATTGAGCTGTAATTAAAAAATAGGCTTTTTATTTGTGAGAAAGCTCTTGCTGTAATGAAAGCTTGTCACTTTGATCTTGCAGGCGTACCAGCGTTTACAAATTCAGCAGCAGATGTTGCAGGCACAGCGCAGTGTTTCTGGCCCCATCCGACAGCAAGAGCAGCAAGTGAGCAGTTCCTTCCCACAGCTTTTGGCCACTTTGATGCCACTAAAATCTTACAATTCTCAATACCGATTTGTTTGTTTTTAAGTTCTAATTTTGCACTTATATAAAGGTGTTATGTGCTGTCTTCTCACAGGTTGCACGTACAATCAATAACATGCAGCAACAGATCCAGCAGCACCAGCGGCAGCTGGCTCAGGCTCTGCTGATGAAACAACAGCAGCAGCAGCCACCTGCCTCACACCCGGGCCTGCATCCCAGCGCAGGCAAATCAGCTCTGGACACATTTCCAGCCCATCCGCAGGCCTCTAGCCTCTCTGTTTCCGACCTTCAGACCAAAGAGCCGCAGTCTTCTCCAAACTCCTTCTCACCCTACCCTAGTGAGTCATCAGCACTGTCTGTTACTGCATTCTTTCTACTCGGATCTGCAAATTAAGATCCAAATATTGTTCTATACACTGTTCCCACAGTCTGAGTAAACCTGGAATTGCTGCAGAATTTTTTAAGTTTTGAAATTTATCATCAAAGAGAGATTGATCTAGATAATTTGGTTTGTGAGCAAATATTTTTTGGTTTAATCTTTTCTTTCCAACAAGTCAGTCAAACCGGTTCACAAATTCAACCAAATGATTATTGGAGAGAGGGTCTGAATAGGTCTAATGATTTTTAAAAACCCCTCAAATTAATTTCTCAACCCTGCTGATTGTTGCATATGTGCTTCTCAGTAGCTGGATTGAACCCTAACATGAATGTAAACTGCATGGAGGTGGGTGGCCTGTCCATGAAGGACTCTCCTCAGCCTCAGTCACGCCTGTCACAGTGGACACACCCAAACTCCATGGAGAACCTCTCTGGCAACTCCTCTCCAATGGAGGCCAACTTTAGCAAGCATGGTAAGCACTTTTATAGTCACATATTGTGAACATGGCATAGTAGTTAATATCAGGCCTGATACTGGTGATTTTATTTATTACCCAATATAATACAGGTGCCATTTCTGCAGGCCCCAGTCTCGGTCCCCCAAGTAAGCCCCCGCTGGATGACTCCTACAGTCCCTACAATCTGATCCCCAGCTCTGAGTCTCCTGCCAGCCCCCTGGCACCTCATGATAGCTGGGGTCAAGGGAAGAACACCAATGACAAGATCTCCAATGGGACCAATGTCAACTGGCCTCCAGGTGACTAACTGACATCTCTAAAATCTCATTGGATTAGTAGACTTATGAAATGGATTTAAATGGATTTTAAAATTGTTTGGACATTTACCTGGATGTCATATGATTATTAGCCAACATCAGAGAACTGTGAACATTACAAATATGTTTTTAAATTATTAACATTTAAAACTTAAATCTTAAGAAATATTAATTTCGAATAAATATTTTAGGTCAAACCATTCAAGCTGAGGAAAAGGTTTTGCAGTCCTTAGATTAAGTGAATGTTATATAATGCAGAGACGATCTTACACTTTAATGTGTGTATTAGATAATATCTCAAAATGATGTGATTTTTATTACATTTCTCAGAGTTTTGTCCGGGAGTGCCCTGGAAAGGACTGCAGAATATTGACCCTGAGACTGACCCCAATGTGACCCCAGGAAGCGTTCCCAGTGGGCCCACCATCAATACCAACATTCAGGATGTGAACCGCTACCTGCTGAGAGACAGGAGTGGAGGTAAGAGGACAAATCTCCTTTAAAATCCTCAAATCTCCCTCTAAGAAAACATGTCAGATGACACTGGAAGCACAAAGCCTGGATAAATCTAATAACACCTTGTCTAATTAAACATTTTTATATATTCTGAATAAAAGGTACTACGTTTTGCAGTACTGATTTATTTAGAATGTCTTCATGTTTTTCACATAAAGCAACCACTAAGATTGCCTCAGGCTTTTTCTTTCGTTTTCTTTTCTTTGTATTTTCTACGTATGTTACTTTTCCTGATTTCCACTTTGAATTCTTGCCTACTTTGTTTGGGACACATCATAGGTTCCACCCCAACTTCCTTACAGGGCGAGGCTCTGCCTCCCTCCAGCGATTGGCCAGTCACTAGCTCTTTCAGTCTGTCCTCCCCCGAGGCAGACAGCACAGGTACAACTCCCAGAAACCCCTTCCTGCCCTCAGTCCTGCTCATCACACTCTTTTCGTATTACTTGCTGTTCAAACTAGCATGGGGCCCCAAATGGTGGTCACATTCCTTTTTATCTAGTGCATCCAACTCAAATGTGGCCCTGTCCCCCGTAGAGAGCTCTGTCCAGCCTACATTCCCCTCAGTGGTGTTAGTCACTCACTGTCCCTTTGTCCAGCATGGTCACTGGCTATCTGTGATTTTTGTGAGGTGGAAGTGGTGAGAAGGCACTCTTTTATTTGTGAGATATAAACACTTACAGTGTAACACATGGCCCACTTTTCACCACTTGTATGTCTAATTCTGGGGAACACAGAATTAGAAACGGGAGATAAGACGTCAGTTAGAATACTCTTTTTAGTGTTTCCTCTGCCTTTCTTCTCACATTTACATCTTTGATCTACAGGAAAGCTGTCTGACATGAAGTCCACTTGGTCTTCGGGGCCCATCTCGCACACCCAGGCTTCTCTCTCTCACGAGCTTTGGAAAGTCCCACAAGGACCCCGAAACACAACAGCTCCCACACGGCCACCTCCAGGCCTGACAAACACCAAGCCCTCGTCCACGTGGGGCGGAAACACATTGGGCCTGGTGGCTGGCTGGAGCAGCTCCTACTCTTCAGGTGTGTGTGTGTGTGTGTGTAAAAGGTGCAGTTTAATCCCAGGCAGATATATATGTGTTTGTGCAGCTATTCTTAGTCGAAGGTGTGGGTGTTTCGAAGCGGCAGTTGAATTGTCAGTTGACTCTTTTATGTGGGTGTTAACGCTAGTCAAAATGTGGGGGTCAGGTGAGGTGAGGATTGGAGCGGTTGGAGCGTTTGCAAGCATGGGCTCTGGCGGCATGGCAGGCGTGCTGTTTTGTGGTTTCACATTTGTCGCGTGTTAGTCAACATTCCCTCACTGATGCTTAATAACCTTTTAATGGCATTTAACTGTAGAGTAGTTGTTTACCAGACTTTTTTTGGTCAGTATTCTGAAGTAATATTCTGGTCAATACGGATAAGCTGTTCAGGTTTAAAGCCTGATACATGTCAAATGAAATCTTAGAACAAACTGAAATGATGTAATTCCGTAAAAAATCAGGCCAAAATTAAGTTCGTTTTGAGTTAATTTTGGCATTCGGCTCACCAAAGCAAACTTTTTGGGGAGTTCATTTTGACTCTTAAACACCTTTTGAGCTACAATTGGTGGTTATGCAAACGCTGGGTGTATTCAGAAACTCCACACAGGATATTGTTTTTTCCCGGTTTGTTGCCATCATATATATATATATATATATATATATATATATATGATGTCCACTTTGCAGGGCACATTCATTCGAATAGAACAAAAAAGCTTCTTTCATCCTCAGAACACAATTTATGATATTTAGGATGACAACTGGGAGGAAAACTGACTGTCCCATTGACTTCCAAACAATTACAACTGTCAAGGTGCAGAAAAGTATAAAAGACATCATCTGAATACTCCATCTGCCATCAGTGGTTCAGCCATAATATTATGAAGCTAAGAGAATACATTTTGTATGGAAATAACAATTTTATTAACAAAACTATTAAATTCTTTCTTTTTTCTAAGCATACTTAAATGCTTAGCTTATGTTGTAATGGTTGTTATAGTGTACTGTGTTCTAAAAAATTTTTCAAAGCATTAAAGATTTCTTTTCCTCTCTAAGTAGGTACCACATGGAGTACAGACAGCTCCAGCAGGAGTACTAGCTGGTTGGTTCTGAGAAACCTCACACCACAGGTATCTTTGTGGCTACTGTTATGTTCATTCACTTAATCTCTTACTTAATCGTGTGCAGTGTTACATGACCCTCTTTGTTTTGTGTCTGGTTTAGATTGATGGTTCAACTCTGCGGACACTGTGCATGCAACACGGCCCGCTCATCACATTCCATCTTAACCTGACGCAGGGCAACGCCGTGGTACGCTACAGTTCTAAAGAGGAGGCTGCCAAAGCTCAAAAGTCCCTACACATGTACGTAAATGTTTCACTGGTGTCTGCTTTTTAAAGAACCAACCTCCACTATATCATCAGTCATCTGTTCTCTTTCTAGGTGTGTTCTGGGAAACACCACTATACTGGCAGAATTTGCTGGAGAAGAAGAGGTGAACCGCTTCTTTGCACAGGGTCAGTCTCTCACGCCCACCACCAGCTGGCAGGCCAACCCCGGCACCAATCAAACGCGGCTGGGGGGCGGAGGGACGGCTGCCACACACCCCATCGGCCACTGGAACAGCAGCAGTCTGGGCGGCGGCGGAGGAGCGGGTGGGACGATGTCCGGCGGGAAGGCAGGCAACGAGCTGCTGTGGGGGGGTGTACCGCAGTACTCCAGCCTGTGGGGGCCACCCAGCGCAGAGGACGGCCGAGTGGTGGGCAGCCCCACCCCAATCAATACGCTGCTTCCTGGAGACCTGCTGAGCGGAGAGTCCATGTGAGGGCACCAAGTGCTCAAACCTACGAAGTGCAGCGAAGTATGAAACTGAACGAGCAAAAACCAAGCAAATCATTTGGCGATAATCAACGTCAGTGGAACTGTGAAAAAAACCAAGAGACAGGAGGCTGAGGCCACACTTGCATAGAGGCTGCTGACCTTCTTCCTCTACTTTTTGTTTTTTTGTTTCGCGTCATCTGTGTTATTTTCATCATTAGGCTTGGGTTACAGTATTCTATAGACTTCTTACGAAGAACCGAGACTAAAAGAGAAGTGAACCTTTACTGAGACTTTTCTCTAATAACTGATACCAGTGTGAAAGTGTATTTTACTACAAACCGATGAGACAAGCTGCCATTTTTTAAAAATTCCTCTGGCATGAGCCCAATCATGGCATATCGCTCCCTCTCCCCGAAGAAAACGTACGTCATTCCAAACTGACTTCCCCTACTCCCTGTCTTTTAGACTGGATCCATGGCTTTTTTTTTCCCCTCCAGTTGTCTTTGGGATCGTTTGGATTAATTAACAGCACTAAACTTTAGCCTTAACTGCTGATCAGTCCAACTCCATTTGTACGCTGAAAAAACTCATCATTGAGAATTGCACATTTTCTCATTTCTGAGCCAGGACTGTCATGGTTTCAATCTCAGCCGCAGCGTAAGCTCATTCGTCCTTCCTGTTTCCCTCAGTTGCCACCTGTCCTCGTTAAGTCTCGAAAGAATGGACAGGTATCTGACCCCTCTGCACATTTGAGGCATTTATTCTTAAGCTGAGAGGACACGTGGACAGCTGAGGAATATATTAACCACTGTTTGCGAAAAACTGTACAGGAGACACTTTTTTTGGATGGACCGCTTTCTTTTCTTTCATTTTCCTAAACGACCTCGGTCTCTCGCTCTCAAAAAAACAAACAAAACATAAGCCCTCATTGTCGTTCGTCTGAAGTGCAATATATGCCACAGACTCTTCCGTCCATCTTTACACACTGCTTTTTTGCCGGTGAAACGGTAGGAGCTCGCCTGGGGACGGGGGGGGAATCAAAGACTCGTCTCTTGCCGTGTCCACCAAGCGTAGGACTGAACAGAAGAGGACTCTCTCAGTGTGTAAGCCCATGGTGATAAAACATTCACAAGCACTTCCTCTACACACTCAAGGACAAGTGTGACTACAGGGGCAACAGGGGCTTCAAACCAAATAAGAGGTGTTTCTTGTAACCCAGTAGACAAAGTGCTTTTTTTTCGTTGTTGTATTTGGTACAAAAGTATGGAACAAGGAAGGCGTGGTTTCTTCATAGCACTTAGCAAGAGCGTCAAGCTCCGACTTCAATGCCAACAAATTACACATGGATGTGTGAAAACTGACAAAAAAAAAAAGCAACGATGAAAAGCAATCTACCGAACTTCTCCATACTCAAAACGGATTTTACCGTTTCTTTATCTTCTTTGTCTTCGTCTTTCCACGGCCTTTCGACTTTGAAGTCAGACATTTTGAAAACGGTAGCAAAATGAAGGGATGTCTGAGGAAAAAAAAAAAAACACCACAACAAGACTGAAGCGTTCACGTGTTTTTTTTTTGTTTGTTTGTTTCCTTTAAGATGATATATATCAAAGTAAATACCACTGTTACAGTACTCCAAAATCATTAGCCTTTTTGTCTGGAGATGCTAGACGTGTTGTAATTTTTCTAAAGGATTCTGCGGGGACCCCTAGCCCTGGCGGCCCCGCCTACCTGTATAAGTGTGGCCATTGAGTGCCTATCTGCTGTGGCGCCTCGGGTGCCCACACTCTGACTTTTGACCCGCTGTGCCAGGCCGGCGCACCAGATGCCAGAACGGACCGCCTGGGGCCCGGAGCAGTGGCTCCTTCAGACCTGGCCAATCAGTACGTACTACTACTGCGCCAGCACTCGACCTCGTCTCAACTTCACTCTCATAGACTCTCTTTCTCCCTCTCATGCAAAGATCACTTTAGCTGGAAGTGGACAGGTTCGTTTTATGTACTTTTTACGATTGATTGTGTTTTTCCCTTCTGGAATTGCCAGTGTTGTTTTTTTTTGGTCAACATTGCTGTTGTTATCGTCGTTGCTGTTGTTGATGTTATATCGTTATTTTGCGCTTTTCCGGTTTATGTGTGTGTGTCAATGCAGTGGTCTCTATGGTAGCTGCTCTCACCAGCCCCTTTTGCTGCGCATATGCAGAAACTCTCTGATTAAGAGGCACACCTCAGCATAAACGGCGGCACCGATTGATCCAGAATCACTCGTAGTGACGGAAGTGGATTGTTTTGAATGGCGAAAGGAAGAGTAGGGCGATGGTGCTCAGTTTGTCTTCTGCCTCTCCTCTGCACTTTCCTCCGCTCCGGTGTCGCAGCCCCGCCAGGCCACACACTCACACTGGTGCTTACGACAAAGGGCAGGCAGAGTACACTACTTTACCTGGTCGCCTCTTCTCACAGTAATAAAAGCAAACGATAACGGTGACTCTGTTCTCCACTTCTATGCAAAGACCGGCCGAGAGGTGCAGTTCACGGCCTTCAATCTGTAGTTCTCTCCAAGCCCACTCTTCAGCTCACCAGGTGATTGTGAGAAGGCAGCTTCCTTACGGTGTGGCCTAAAGTAAGAAACCGACCCGATGACCAGGCCCTCACTGTTTACTCTCTGAATGATCTCTTACATTATGTACATGCAGTCTCAGGGCAGCCTCAGAGAACCCCAAACTGTTTTATCATTATGAGGAGGGCGCTATCACATTATCCGATGTGGCTTTAAAGATGTTAAATGGGTGGGCGAGTGGACTCGGAGAAGGATTTGCAGGAAGTCCCTCTGTTTTTTTTTTTGTTTTTTTTTTTTAAGATCCAGACGTACCTATTCTCAATCGATCGTAGACCTAACCTATACATGAATCTATCAGAGCGGACCTTCTTCTTTCTTGAAATTTGTTTTGATGTTTGGTTGTGTAAAGAGCACATGGAGATGGAGAGGTAGAATTCATGTTGGCACCAAGACAGACGGGTAGCACCTTGTCCTGAGTATCAAATATATATGTCTGGGAGGACTGCTGAGAATTAAACAGGGAATCCAGAATGTTTAGGTGCACTGTAGATGGTTCACATTTGGGTACATTTTTTTTTTTTTTTTTTACCAAAAAGGTTTTTGTCTGATTATTGTTGAAAAAGGAAACTTTAATTCTGTACACTCTTGACTGAAGTGCTTCTCTCTGCAAGCCTTTGACGCCCTGAAGTGGCTGACAGATGACTCTGGGGTTGCTGTATTGATGGTATTAAAATCTGTCCTGACCCAATAGTAGGGGAAGGGTGCAGATAATTTTTTCTTTCCTTTTTTTTTTTTTTTTTTTAAACAGGTCCAGGTCCATGTTGGACTTACTGTATCAGGAGGCACATGCCAGTTGATACCAAGTCTTAAAGGGGCAAATCCTTTTCTGGAAGATTTTTTTTCTTTTTTTTCACACTCGAGTGACACTAGCAACAATCACTATTGCCTGTTTTTGAAGATATATATTTTTAACTGCCTTTCTCTAAGCTGTACTCGAGACCACGAAAAAAAATCGTCCAAAACGTGTTTAAAATCCAGAGGATTGCCTGGCAGATTAGCTAGCTAGCCAACAAGTGCCCACTGTGTCCTCCACTGTGGGCATATACTGGGTCTTATCGATAGGACGATAGAATGGCTCAGATGCAAATTTGTTCAGACAAGAAGGCTGCTTCGATCATACAAAATAACAGGGCCTGGGTGGAGATGAGCTCTAAGAAACACAAATCCTCTTTCTTAGGGTCCTGGCTAGAATATGCACATGCTGGTTGATATACATGTACGTCTGAAATCCTGTGTGTGTATATAACTGGTTTTCTTTTTTTTGTTGTTGTTGTTTATTTACCTTACTTTGGTTTTCAGGCCCGAGTAATCTCCCATCTCCCATCCCCCTTTTCTTCTCTCCATAAATTTACTTGGATGACGAAAAGCATAAACATATCAAAATTATACAAATTAAAAAACACAAATACTTGAATCATAAGAAGCGCCAATAATGTAATGTGAAATTTTTTTGTAATTTTGTCATTCATACACTTCCAAGCTTTTTGATAACATCAGTTCAAACTGAAAGAAAAAGAAAAGAAAAAAAACTTAGTTAAAAAAAAAAAACAACAAAAAACAAAAACAAACAAAAAAAAAAACGCAAAGTGACATCGGTTGTATGTGAGTGTTTGCACAAGGTTTGCGTGTACTGTATGACGGATGAATGCGTTCATTTGCCTGTGTGAGTGGGTTCAAACCAATGTATGCTAGTGATTACAGTGGATTTGTTTGCGCCTTTGTTTTGTTTTAAGCATCTTAGAGTTTTTTTTTTTTTTTTTTTTTTTTGGTCTTTTGTTGGCTAGTCCAAAATATATTCGTATGTGTATTGTTATCGTATTTGTTATTAGCTTTGTTTTTAGAGTTGCACTGAGTGTCTGCTTCCCCTCATTCAGCTAAGCTTACAACATGATATTAAAGTACTAAGGGGACAAGATGACAATTCATGTGTTAATGTTTACTCAAGGACTTATTGAGAAAAATAACAAGTGTGTTTTTTTTTTATCTGTAATACGATTATCTACCTTATAGTGGCTTTTATTGTGGAATAATCCATGATAAAGAAATGGATTATTTTGAGTATTGCACCATTTTGTTTTTCAGATTATAAACAGAAAAAGAAATGCAAAATACTAACAAAAAAAGTATATAAGTATAAAATGTGGGGATGTTTTTTTTTCTCGAAGAACTGTGGCCATAGATCGATGTAGAGGGACTTGTAACTCCCCATGTTACACCATGATGAGCTGGATAGACATCTGGAGAGGAGTTTCTTACAAGACTCATTTCAGAGGTGCCTACCTTTCTGGTTTTTTTTTTTGGTTTTTTTTTTTCTCGGTCGTCAATCTTCTTTGTGCAAGGCCACCAACAGTTTACAAGCATTTCATGTTTTTCTGAAGTTCAAGAAAAATAAATTTTGCGATGGGATTGTCACAAGAAGAGAAAAATCCTAAAGGACATATACTTCCATCAAATGAATAACAAAAACACTTTACAGAATGAAGATTATTGTGCTACTTGCAGAACTCTGGGATTGATCAGTGTTGTCATGTTTTTGTTGTGTTACTTTCATAGATTATCGAAGCCTGTTTTTTTTTTTGTTTTTTTTTTTCCAAAAGCAAATAAAAAAAAAGCATTTCCTTTGTTAAGAAAAAAAAAAAAGAGAAAAGAAGACATAAATGTTCACTATCTTGCACACACAAAAAGTGGATCATGTCTCAGGAAGGCAAGGGTTCCAGAGTACCAACTCCACGCCATTTAATGTTCGTTTTTAGAGAAAGAGGATAATAGAAAAAAAACAAAAAAAAAACATAAGCACTGAAGGTTATGGATTTCAGAAGAAAATACCTTTGTTTCTAAATCCGTAGCAGTTACATATTTACCAAATAATGAACTCTTAATGAACTTTAAAAAAAGGAGTGCTTTATATATAAATCTATATATTGAAATTGCTTTACATTTTAAACAAAATGATCAATGATTTTGATTGTTCAAAAGACGGTGAAAGAACATACAAATGCTGTATGTTTGAATCTTTATTGTATTTTCTTAACATGAGGTCCCTTCCTGTTGAAATCAGGACCATTGTGCATTACTATTTCTTTCCTCTTTGTCATTCTGTCTCTTGTGGCGGGTTTTGCATAATGAAAAATTAAAAAGAGGGGTTGGGGGGCAGGGGTTCTGTATCAAATTGATCGATTTAAAGGGGGGAAAAAAGGTTGTTTATATGGATCATGATCTATGCACAAGGGGGTGGACTTCTTAAAGCCTCTGTGACCCATCTCTCATTGGGATTAGAGGGATTCTTTTTGTCTTTTTATTGTGCTCATTTGCTCTGTTGCCCCCCCCCCCGACCCCATCTTATTTCCCATTTGTAATGTTTCTTACATACAGTACATCGCCATGCTGTGTATTCCTAAACCAATGAACGTCTCATTCTGAAGCACTGTGGGGGTTTTTTTGTAGCCCATGACTTTCAAGGTTGTGTGTGTTCTGCGTGTGTGTGTGTGTGTGCGACTGAGTGTGTGTTATTGGGATAAGTGTGGATGGAGATACTGGGTTGCTTTTGCCTTTTGATTTTACATGTTAAGGAATATGTCTGTACTGAGATTTAAAGAAGTCAGTGGCTTTTAATGTTTTTGTTTTCTTTCTCTTTCTCTCTTTTTCTCTCCTCATAGAATGTGATTGTTGACATGCACCGAAAATGTTTTGAACTATGGAGCTTCTTTCAAACAATTAATAAATTGCATTTTTGTTCTTGGCTGTAATGAAATGGGTTTGTTCATTTCTTAGCAGTAGACCTCAGTAACCTGCAGTGTTGTGGGTTATAGGATGAATACAGGTAAAGTGGGAGTCTTAAAAACCTGCCCTTTTTTCTGATAGAATGAAAAATATTCAAAAAGATGTAGCCGCTTGGATCACATAAACAAATTATCTGAAAGAAACAAGCCTGTAATACCTTCTGAAACAAGAATTGGTCAATTCCATTTTAAGGAAGAACTACAATTGTTTATTGCTATAGTTAGTTATTGCAATTGGTAATGTTAATTATGCATTTATTATTTAATTAATGTGACAGAATATTTATTCTTAAATACATATGATTTTTTTTATGATGCTGTTCCACATTTGTCTGTTGGGGGGATCCTTAGAGGTTGTCCATTGTAGCAGATGCTTCTGGGGCTGATGGACGGATCCAGTAACTGCTTCCTTTTCCTTTTGCACTTGACATGTCTTCATAAACTGGAGCTGTGGGTTGACACTCTGGCTGAGCATCTGGCTTTTTCTGAGGACGGGTTTTTCCATATTAGGAATGGCACCATATTGCTTGTTATGTGTTAAATCAATTATTTAACTGTGTTGTTGGGTAAACTTACATAAAATGCCACAAAGAGAGCGATGGCCGCGAGTAGGAGCAGACTCACTCCTACTGTGATAGTGTGGATGAGCAGAGAATACCTCCTACAGGAGCACGACTCACCTGAAACAAACAGAACAATAAGCCCACATCTGACAACAAGGCAGTTCTAAAAATACAATCATGTCATTTGGTTCAACGGTGTCACGTTTATTTATTTAAACTCTAGTTGAATTCAGGTAGGCCTATATCCAGACCTCCAGAAGCCAACAATGTGGTTATCGTGCATGAGTTAGTTTAAAAGGATAATTTACCCATTTACTCACCCTCCTGTCCCGACCCTGGATGACAGTCTTTGTTGAATATTAAAGGATATTTTGAAGAATGCTGTAGTAGTGCTGTAGTCAACATTTGAAGTGGATCAAAAACTTTCACCAAAGTTTACTTAAAACCATATGCGTTCTTGACTAAAACTTTTCTGCTCCACTTCAAATGCATTTCTTTCCCTTTTATGGAAGTCAATGGGGATTAGCTGTTTGGGTCTCTTTTTTTTGTTTTTTGGTGAACTATTCCTTCTAATGTTTCAGGTTTGGTCTCACATGACGATGTCAGTGCAGTGATATCGATACTATCACTGACCACGTGGGCTTATTAACTAAACCATCTTATTCCGTCTCCTCGTTGCCTCACAGTCAGAGGGTTTCAAAGTGTGGAGAATCAAACAGAAAATCGTGCAAAATGTGTGAAGTATAGGCCTATGTATTCTGACACTTACTACATTTGCTTTATTAATACCTGTATCCCTAATTTACGCTATGTTAGGCTTATACGACTCTGAAGTCAACGTATTCACCAACCTTTTACAAGCAGAAAGAAGGCCGTGTTCGACAAGAGCGGATCTGACTGATCTCCTGAGAAACTGCAGACATAAAGCCCCGTGTCTGTGGCTCTTAAATGAGAAAGAGTCAGAGTAACGCTGCGTAAATTCAGCTGGCGCTCAGTCTGTGTATCAGCTGTCATTACTTCATCTGCAGAGACGTTCAGCACACTTTCTGGATGAGCAAACCTTCGTCTCAGCTGCAGAAACGATGGCCGGTGTTCCGTGGCTTCGGCAACACAATGTATGTCCACAGACTCACCCTCCAGCTTCTGGATGTAAAGAAAATCTTCAGATGCTGAAAAGTCTTGGTAAAAAAAAATACATACATCGAATGAAATATTTTGCAATTTGTTTGTGCATTGTTAGCTTTATAATATATATATTCCGAAATACAAAAAGTAGTTAATATTTTCTATATTTGATCTAATCACGCCAACGTGATGAAATCGCTAAGCATTTTGTATAACCAATCACACACGGTGCTGTTGAGTTTATAAATACAAAGGCCAATCAGAAGCGTTCAGATGAGTCATCGCTGAAATGCAGATATTCCTTTATTGGTTCAACGACTGAATACTTCTTTCTGGTGAAACAAAGTGCAAATGTGTGTATGAATGTGTAATATAGATAGATATTCATGTGACTGTAAACAGCTTGAGTGATTTTAATGGAAGTATCTGAGAGAGCCTGAACTCTAGTCTGTCAGTGAAAATGTTCTTTGCTCTCTTTCTGTACAATGAGTGTTAAAATATCCTAAAAAGATTTATTTACATTCATTTTAAAGGTTAAAATCAGATTAAACACTGGTGTCAAAAGTATTCACACTCATAACTCAAGACTTCTGTAAAAGTTTAAGTATTATCTCCAGTTTTTTACTCAAGTAAAAGTAGGCCTACTGGTTTCAGAACTACTTTTAAGCAGGCTATAAAAGTAATGTAAGGGGAAAATGACTTTAAGCACAAAAGCTTACAAAGAGTTACAATTAAATTACATTTGAATTGGCCGGGAAGCTGTGACCCATTAAACATGCCTACATTTGTTTCAGAAATAATAAATTAACAAAACGAGAAAAAAAAAAGCACCAAGTAGCAGCCTAAAGCTTATAACGATTTTCAGCTTTTGTGACGCGCTCTTGAGAAATGGCCTCCAATTTGTTTTCTTTATTTACAAAATGCAGCTGTTTTTATTGTGAATGTACACAAATAAAATAAATATTTAGAATAGTTTTGAATAATGTCTTATTGTAATATTGTAAAGCTGTTTCCACTTTTTAAGGGAAATAAAATCCAGTGATCCTGTCGGCGCCGCGCACAGTAACATTACTAACTAGACACTTTCAGAACAAAAGGCCGAATAAATAAAAACGTTTAAAGTCAAGCAACATCAAATTAAGATATGTATGTTTGAGAGGTAACTCGTCTTTTACTCTTAGCATATGCATACTTTGATCAACACCAGCAACACAGACGTGCTGGAGCGTGTGAAGTGATTTGTGTTGCGTGTTGAGATTGTGTTCAGAACAGTAGGTGTCGGGATGGTACATGTTTCTCATCCAACCAATCAAATTCACTGTATCCGGACAGTTTGCTTGCTTTTGTACGATGACGAGCCAGAATGAAAACAAATTAAATAGGAGTAACAAAGCTATTTTTAAAATGTAAGGAGTAGAAAGTACAGATTAGAAGTAAAAAATATTACTCCAGTAAAGTATAGATAGCCAAAAGTTCTACGTAAGTAAGGTAACAAAGTATTTGTACCTCTGAGATGAAATATCTCAATCGTCAGTCATAAAAAACTTCTGTACAGAGGTGAGAATCAAGATATTTCATGATGCGTTATGTTTTAAACACTTATACTAAAATCAAACTGAATTGAGATACCTGACAAGGACGTGTATTATTCAGATTCTGAGTGTTTTTTAATCCTAGTAAATGTAACCGATACAGAACAAACAAACACAAAACATTCCAGATCAGTGTGACTTACCTAAAGTCTGCTCCAATAAAATCCAGAGGAATAAGGCTCTCATAATGCGCTTATCAAAAGTTTTTAAATATCTAAGAAAAGCATCACATCTCTCCTTGAATCGTTGCTTGTGCTGCACTTGATATCATCACCCTTTTCATCTCCAGAGAGCTCCACCCAATAGAAACTGGAAGTTCAGCAGACATTTGTCAGTTTTTGTCTAACGCTAGTAATAAAATAGAAAGTCCATAGATGCATGCCAGCAGCCACAAAGACTGTAAAACCGAGAAAACGTTCAGTATAAAGGGTTTCCTCCTAGAAAATCACTCCATACTCTGCGTTTGTGTGTGTAATTCATGACCAAAAATAAAAAGAATACAAACTCAATTGGATTTGTCTCTGCTTTTATTATTTTTAAACAGGACAAAAAGAAAAGGCAACTCAGTCCTGCACTTAACGGCATTGACAGAAGAAAAAAAAAAATCAATGGCTATTTCAAACTCTGAAGAGAACAAGGACTGCTTGTTCACATACAAGTCGTTGACTTACCAGACCGTTGACCGTGAACATGAAAGCAATGACTCCTGTATATCTCTGCCCATCAACAGCAGATAAAGATCTACAAATTCAGTATAATACACTTGCTCAATCTAACCTGTAAAAGGAGTCCTAGATAACATTTTGAATGAATAGTAGCAACTGGGGGATGAAAGAAACAACCACAAGCTATTCAAAAGTATTTTACAAAACACAAGCCAACACAAGTATTTAGCATATATGGTCTGCTATAGATGCTCAATTAAAGCTTGAAGTAGTTCTTATGGATCGATAAAGCCAAACTGTGGACAGAAATCCATCAAATACACCATTAGTGCCAATAAACAAGCCAAACGTTTCTAAAACCAGTAGAAGAGCTGGTTAAACAAAATCACACCCAGTGCTACTGCTCAACTCTTTTCTTACTACGATATATAAAAAGCACACCATATGCATTCATACAAATATATAAATTAGTGCTGTCAAAGGATTAATTGCATACTAAATACATTGGTTAACATAACGTATGTGTATTGTATTATGTATATACAGACACACACACACACAGTATTTAAAATATTTACATGTATATATCTGTATTCCTATCATTTATATAGAACAAGATTTCATTTTTTCTTCTGAAATATATACATGCATGCGTATGTATTTACATACATAATAAACATACACAGTGCACACATATGTAAATAAAATCTTTTATTCTTGGATGTGATTATTGGCTTGACAGCATTAATATAAATATCTTACCACAGATTCAAACGAATTCTCCGGATTCTTAGCAGTGCTCATAGAAAGACACTAAGGCACACTGAATAATTTCACCCCATCTTTCAGTTTGTAAAAATAGTAAACTAGCAGTAAGATCTAAATATATGAAGACACTTCTTGTGTTTTATGATTTTATTTAACCCTCAGCTCCGTGTAACTGCACACATACAGTTGGTTAGCACACCAAGTGCAATGCTAACACGCCATGTTTGTGAGCAGGGTGCTATTTCTAGTTTGAATAACTGCTAAACTTTAATTATAATTACTGCATATCCGTTTCCCATTCGTTTCTTACGAACTGAGAGATGAGTCAAAAATCATAGTCTGTGGTAAACGACAGCATGCCATAGATGTGGTTTAAAACAGCTTGACAGATTACGCCAATAAACACTTCTTTTCAAAAGATTGAGGCTGGTAAGATTTGTTTTGTTCAATCATATTTTAAAAGTATCATATTCCCCATGAATGTATTTATTTCAACAGCAATGTGAAATATCAGTATGATTTAATTATTCCTGTGATGGCAAGGCAGTCTTCAGTGCCACAAAAATCCTTCAGAAATCATGCTAATACACTGGTTTGATGCTCATAGCATTATGAATATTGAAAAGAGTTTTGCTGCTTAATAATTGGGTTAAAACAGTACCACTTCCCCCCAGTATTCCTTGAACAGGTGGTTAAAAACCCCATAGCATTTATTAGATACTGAACTCTTGTAATCACTGTACAATCTCTTGATCAACTCAGTGCATCAAACCTTACTGCCCTCAAACTTTTGAAGCATGTGTATCTATTTTTAACATGTTAGCTCAAACTATGAGTTAGTTAAGAGAACTCCCCTGATATTAATAAACCCGGGGGCCATCACCAAACTTGCTCTAAGTTTGGGGACATTTGTATCCAACAGCCAAACGGCTGCGAGGCCCCCTGAATACAGAGAGGAAAGAGAGAAAATGTGAGACTTGCCTCAGCCTGTGCAGGGCTACACTGAGACTCTGCCTCAGCCAGTCCCATGGCATTGCTACAAGGAGAAGAGAAATCCTCAGTTTAGGACAACAACCACAGTGAACTACAGTCACCTTCTTACCTGCCTCTTCCTGAAAATCACAAGTAATGAGCCTAAGCCTGGGCATAAATGATTCTCAGGTTCACAAGGGTTATTTCAGTCTCTCAAGACTGTGATTTTCAGGAAACTTCTATCTGGATGGTTGTTTTTCGGTTTGTCTAGCAGCATATGTCCTTGCATAAGAAGCTGAAAATTTAAAGGGGTCTTTAATGTCTTTAATGTCCACTATGTCATATTCTAGGATCATTTATCACTTCCTGTTGCAGAAATATGCTGTTATAGGGTTAGGGCGAGATGTTTGGAGGATGTTTTGAGTTGTAAGTTACACCAAGTTGACATGGTACTAAACTCACTTATCTCAAAAGATCAAGGAGAACTTGATTCCACATCACCTGACCCCTTTAAATCCAAACTTTAATATGAAAGGACTGGAAGAAACATCAAACGTGGATGCATATGCTTCAGTTTCCCTCTCACCCACAAACACTGCAATCACACGGCTTTCATTCAAATAAACAACAGCCATCACATTGAGCATTTGTGGTACAAACCTTGTGAGGTTGTCCTATACTCGCTAATGAAAAAACAGCCGTTAGATTTCAATAGTTTATTACAATGAACAGTGGAACAGTACAGATAGCATTCACAGGAGTCTTTGTGTTATTGGCCCTACAGAGAGAACACTGTAAATGTAGACAAGCAGACATAGAAAAATAAATCCAACAGTGACAGCTATCTGAAGCCCTCACCAAGCAACGCTGGGGACGGGACGTCCAACAGCACCTATGGGTGCTGCGAAGGCTTCACACTTTTAGTACAGTAGTATATTTACAGTGACTTGCCTTGTTAAAGGTGCTGTACGAAACTCCAGCCGCTTCAAATTAATACGAACCATATTTACTACACTTCCCTTCTAAAAACCTAAACAAAACATGAGAAAAAAGCCAGACTGTATGATCTGCAACAAAGGGTAGGTCTAAATAATAGACTTGGTAAAATCAAATGTCCCATGCGTTACACAGTTTGATTACTCCATCTCCTCATTGCAAGAAGGGTTACGGTTACTGATCTGGATTTTGTAAAGCACGCCACTAGATGGTAAAATGGTTGAATCACCAAACCTAATGAAGACCAGTGGTGGCGCTTCAATATCGGCCTCCAGGAGACATTACAGGAGGCCTCATGCCAATGGCGGGCCGAGGGGGAGCGGCCTGGTAGGGAGGGACCATTGGGGGAGCTTGTCCATAAGGAGGCATTCCTCCTGGGACGTATCCGGGCACTCCCTGCGGCGGAGCACTGAATGGCCCTAAGTGAGAGGAAACTGATTAGCTGCATTTGATCATTCGGTAAGACTCATGAGTTTCATGAAATACAGTCTCTTATGCTCATCAAGGCTGCATCGAAAATATAACAAACCAAAATTTATATTGTGAATTACCTTTTTTTTTTTAAATAATTTTTTTCTATTTTAGTGTATTTTAACATTTTATTTTTTCCTGTGATGCAAAACTGAATTTTTGCCATCGTTACTCCAGTCTTCAGTGTCAAATGATCCATCTGTTAATTTTGACATCAAATTCTGATTTAGTTTTAGTCATATTCAAAAATGCCATTTCACAAGATTGAACTTGTCGGCATCCAGATATGGCAAAGCTTGTTTGGCGTGCTGCCCAGGGAGAATACTCAGGGTTAGAAGGGCTGCCAAGCCCTAGGGTATATAGCCCTAAAGGCTCGGGAGAGGGAAGAGGCCTATCCGGTTCCTATCCCTGAGTGCTCCCCCTGGCGGGAGGAGGGGGAATACTAATGGCGCTTTTCCACTGCATAGTACAGTACGGTACGGTTCAGTACAGCTCACTTTTGGGGGGTTTTCCCACTGGGAACAGTACCTGGTACCTGGTCCTTTTTTTAGTACCACCTCAGTCGAGGTTCCAAGCGAGCCGTACCGACACCAAAACGTGACGTGTAAACTCTGCTGGTCACTGATTAGCCGGAGAAAATCGTCATTACTGCGTCACTGAACTTGCCACATGAGACACAACAGACCCGCTAGATTTAAAATCAGCACAGCCAGCGAAGGATCGGACGCAACTGTTTTGTTTGAAGAAACGCACCTTTTTGTAGCAACCAAAAATGGCTGTTTCGTGGTCTATTGAGGAAGTACAGACGTTCCTCTTGTTGATAGCCGAGGAGAGGCTAAAATCTAAAGCTTTCTTTTTATTCTATATTTCCGTTTTGGTCATTTTATTACATCAGGTTAACCTGACGTTCAAAAGTTTTATTTGATTTTTTATTATGTGTTCATTATATTTATTTAATTTCAGCTAACATTTATTTTATTTCAATTAATGAAGAATGTTTTTACGGTTTTAGTTTACTATAAAAATAGTAAAATTAATTAAATAGTATTTTTATTATTGTAGTATTATAGTATTGTTCTGACAGAAGCTACAACAGTTGTTAATTAAATTAAACTAAATTAAATTAAATACAGTTTATGTACCCAAAATATCAATAATGACCAGGAAAAAAAGCTTGAAATACACTGTGACTCCTATTTTTAAAAAGTCTGCACTTATGGACTGTACAGTTGCAGGCTGCTCGTTCAAGTTCAGATGAGGCAAATAAATTATGTATTCTTACAACTGTAGATATTACCATATAAACATTGTACAATAAAGAGTAATAATTCATCAACCTTGCTTCTTAAGAAATTGCTAGACATAAACGTGTGCTATTCATTGATTACAACCTCCGCTTAAAAATTACGATGAAAATAATTCTTCAAACCAATGAACACAGTTCAAAAGTCATGTTAATATGCTGATCGGCTGCTAATGAACATTTTTTGGCAGGATTCTTTGATGAACAGAAAGTTAAATTAACAGCATTTATTTGAATTATTATTATTAAATTTCTAACATTTATGCATTTACTTTCACCTTTGATCGGTTAAATTGCATCCTTGCTGAAAGAGTTAAAAACCTCACGGCCCCCAAATTTTTAAACAGTAATGTAACAAGATGTTTCCTCTCTTATGAAATCCTGGGGCAACCAACAGTCTGAAAGCCCTCAAATGCACCCTACCTTGCATGGGATGCCTAACGCCCGGCTGCTGTGCAGGAATACCCTGCTGGGGGGGCAGCACACCCCCCATCGGTGCACCTGGTGGGGAAGTCACGTGGGCCTGTCCTGCACTGGAGACTTTACACTGGTAGCGAGACAGCTGTGCTCGCAACTCCTCCTGTCAAACACAACGCACAAGCTGGTAAGACATAAATATGGACTTTTTGGCTTGTTTTATTTCTTCTGTGGAACAAAAGATTTAGTAAGGTCAGTGTGATCTAGTGTTGTTTTAGTGGCACTGATGGAAAAAAGCATTATTCAAATTTATGTTCCACAGAAGAAGAGTCTCAGGTTTGGAATATTCAACGTGTTTTATCAAATTGAAAGCATGCACCGTTCCAAAGTTGACCAGTTATTTCTGCAAAGGTTAAAGTTAAAAGCACAGAAACAGGTTGACTTACCAGTGATATATCTTCATCAGGGTGGATCAACTTACTGGTTGCACTGGTGGTGGTGAGGGTGGCAGGCTTACTTGTGACTGGGGTGCCCGGTTTGGCCACAGCGCTGCTGGTGTTGGCCGCAACAGTGGCAGAGGACTGTGTGTAAGCTGGGAATGTTGGTTTGGGAGGAGCAGAAGATGGAGCAGAAGAGCTCACCGCTATACCAGAAGCAGCCTGCTGGACCTGCAGAGAGAGACCAATTGGACACATTCAGGCCCGGTTTCACACACGGGGCTTAGCTTAAGCCAGGACTAGACATTAGTTAAATTAAGATATTTAAGCAACTTATACACAAATACCTTCTAAGAAAATATTACAGGTGTGCATCTTAACACAGAACAAGGACACTGACATGTTTTAAGATATGTCAGAGCAAGATATTTCCATCTGAGACGGCTCAAACATGACATTTAGTCTTGGACTAGCTTAAGCCTTGTCTGTGAAACTGGGGGTCAGTGATTCAACTAATTATGCATTCAGGTGGATTTTGGCATTTTTTACTTTATCTAGAAATAAAGAACAAGCACATTTTACAGGCAAAAATATGAATCAGTTACCGGCCAATATTAAGTAATAGTGCATGCTAATTATTACCAGTGCTGTCCAATATTCACCTAAAGTCAACAATTAAAAACTATTTCGTAACACTATACATTTTTTAAAAGGACTATCAGCCATAATATTCAGTCTGATCAGAATTAGAATTTTAACGTCACTACATCCCAGACAAATCTAGGCTTGCTAGGCTGTAGTTGGATCATGATCAAGTGTCCAGCTACTGCATACTTGGGACAGCGGTTTAGAGGATGCTGACAAACTGTCCAGACTGGAGGAGCCTGAGCTTGTGCTTGGAGCTCGAGTCCCCATCTGCAGCATGAAGAAAGAGCACACAATAAAGACCCTCAGCTGTTTGATTCTGGACATGACTGCTGCTCATCAAACTCTCATCAACACACTTAACACCGAACCTCAGTTAGTTTAAATGATGCTCTCAAACGACCAGCTCGAAGGGTTGTTTTAATGCATCCTCAAGATCATCCATTAAAACAGCCCACAATTCAGTTTTCATAACCGGGTTTCATTTAGGTCCAGTCAAGACCAGCCGTTTTTTTTTTTGTCTCCCAACATATTCATTGGTCCAACAAACAATAATACATTTTTAAAAAAGAAATAGCATCATTTTAGATATGCATCAGAAGTTCTTAATAAATACACTTATGGGAAACCAATGGCTAATCTCTGATGAGAACAGCACTTTACTAGCAGCTCTAAACCTCTGGATTAGGAGGAGCACATCTGCAAACCTGAAAGCATCACTTGTCAGTCGCGTGAAGTGACAACAATAGGTTTCCTTACATGCATTAATTATCATCTATCCAATTTCTGATTCTAAATGTTCATTTATATGAACACTAACATTTTCAATTTGACTTAGTTTCATTTACATGTGCATTTATGTATTAAAACAAAACTTGTTATGCCACCAGAGCTACTGCGAGTATAACATTTGTTTCTGTGTTAATGACATGTAAAGAAAAGCTGAGAAGAAGAGCTTAGCTTCAGCAATTATTTAGAAAATCTTCTCCTCTAGTGACATTTTCATAAGACATAAATAAATGCGCATGTTCATTGCAAGTCAAGTCTTCTTATGAAAGGGCTCTGCTAACCATACACATAATGGCACTGATGCATTCAGGTATTTTCAATCTGTTTGAGGAGATGGTCATATTCAAACATTTACACATTTTTGATAATTGATGTTTGGTAAAGAAAAATCTCAAAGCAAAGAAAAAAAAACTGTATGGCCAGAGTCTAATCAGTCCTCGAATTTGATGTAATAAGAAATACAAACTATTTAAATTTACATCTAATGCCGATAAGTTGTACATCCAACTAACATAACGTTTTACAAGATAATTCTTTTTCAGTCATTCTATTTCAAAATGTAACATTTCACTCAATGTGTGACTTTCCATTTCATAATGGCAATTTCTTAATGGCAAAAAGTTCACATCCCATGTTGTTTATTGTAGGGTTTATTGCATCATACCTGTCCTGCACTGGGAAACAGAGGCTTGGAAACACTCGGCTGTGGCGTGGGCACTGTTGTGACAGGGACAGCTGGCCGGGCGGCAGGAGGGGCCTGAGCCATGTGGGGTATGCCAGGGTGATGACCCATGGGAGGAGGTAATCCTGAGCAAAACAATCACACAATTAGGGCTGGGCGATATATATCGTACGATATATTATGCGCATCTCGTCAGTAAAGATGGTTCTTTGATTAGCGGGAAAACTCTCCGCGGGTGATTCAACGTCTCATATGTAATGTGATGAACATTTCTTTACCTGGTGGCATGCCTGGCATCATTGGGGGCATTCCATGTGTAGGTGGCATCATCCCACTCATTGGCATCATGCTAACGGTTAAAAAACAGCAGGAAGGACATTCTTAATGCAATAAGCATGGATTAATCACAAAACATTAACAAACTATTCATATTCTATTAACTCTTACCCTGGGGGCATCCCGGGCATGACAGGAGGCATCCCGGGCATCATAGGAGGGACACCGGGCATCATTGGGGGCATTCCTTTGAGAGAAACAATGTAAGAGACACATAATAAACACACTATGCAGAACATAAACGGGGTGTTTTGTGTTATTGCAAAGCACACCTGAGTAGCTTCCAGGTGGCATCCCTGGCCCTGGGACATGGGCCATTCCTGACTGGGTCATAGGGGCATAGGCTGCCTGAGGCTGTACGGTTGTTGCTGGCTGCTGGAAGGAGGGACCAGCCTCTTCATCCTCGTCATCTTCATCAGAGTCATCTTGCTGCTTTTTTTGTTTATCTGTTCCCATAAAAAGAAGAATATAGTTACTTCGAGTTTACTTGGGATACAAAAAGAACAGGGCTGTGCCTCACAAATGCATTATAAGCCCAAGTCAACTGTAGCTCCAATGGTTTCAATGGGTCTATGATATAGTTATAAGCTTACAACGCTTTAGAGAAACACAGCCCAGATGCACCAATAGGAATGTCCTACCCTGTGTTTTTTGTTCGAGCACACGTCTCCTCTCCTCCATGTCTTTCTCTGGAATACCCTCCATTCCATAGATCTCCAGTTCTATGTCCGTCCTTCCCGGTATTGCATTAGGGACACCATCAATGGTTTCTTTGTGAACCTTATAGAAATCAAACAAAAAAGGAATCGTACATACAGCAAATTGGACTTCCATTACTACAAACAAAACTTAAATAACTACATACCTGCATACAGTGGATGGCCAGACCAGGACCAGTATATAACTTTTTGTGACATATGTGACACTTAAAGTGCTTGGCCTTCTGATGCTGAATGAGAATCTTTTCATCATCAAAATCCCTGTTACAGTACCTGAGATTTCCCAGTTAAAGTCATACAAACAAGAAAGATCAGAATAAAACATCACAGGCCCCAAGTCATTCCAGTTTTTAAGGATTTGATGAACATGGATTAAGATTAAGGATTATGTCCCCCGCAACTTCTACCTGAGAAAACGTGTGAGCAAAATTTGTATATCCAAAAAAATGCTCATGAGGTTTATTCATTAAAAGTTTTACAAAATTACAAAACGCTACTACTTCACGTGATTTTTTTTAAATACTAACGTTATACATGTGAAAACAACATAGGGAACCCTGGTTCAGAACAGAAAAACAACAGTTGTCAAGGAAGAGAGTATTTCCTTGTTAAATATAGTGGTTTGTTTTGTTACTGGAAGCGTGAAAGCAATCCACATATAAAGCTAGACAACAAAACTACTCGAAATTAAATCGGATTCATTAAGTAACGTTAGGCATTGGATTGTAAAACATGATGTACAGAGAGGCAGCTCAGTACGCGGCCTTGATCTCAGAGAAACAATACATTAGCCCTTCGTAAACAGGAAGTGGGCCAATCCCTACCAAAACACAACTCGACAAATACCGAGCTACAGCAGTAACGCTTTTAAAGAAGGATACCAACACCAGGGCTTCATCTGCTTCTTCTTTTTTCTCCCCATGATTTGTTTCCCAGCCTATTCCGCGAACAGCACACCGACACCTACCAAAACATTAGCAAACCTAAAATGGAGTAAAGAGGACATGACGACGGCTTTCCTCGCACTGGCCACGCGTCACAGTGAACACCGCCCCCGACTGGAGAGGAGCTGCACAGCTTGGACTCAGCTCTAGCAACAGCAAAAATAAATAAAATAATAAACCCTTTAAAACCCTTTATATATACCCTGCATATTCATCTTTATTTTACTTTTCTTTGTCATTATTTAGTCACCCTTTAACAAGCTATAAAACATTGTTATCTGTTTTTGTAGCCTTTTGATAGTGATGGCATCATCTGAAAACAAATACCGGTTCAGAAAAAGTGCAGATAAAATGTGAGTAAAATTATTTTATTTTAATAGACCTACATTTTAACTTTAAAGCTCAGCATGTTTATTAAAAACAAGCCTGGTGTGAGTAAATGAAAGCAAGGTTCTTTTTGTTTTTAGTTTTTATTTTTGGTAACCCAGGATTCACTTTTTGGTAACCCAAGCAATTAATTTTTTTAAATCATTAATAACCTTAAATGCATTTATTTTCTGAAAGCAGGGAATCAATTGCTCAATAAAAACAGCATGCACATCTTATAAAGTGAATACAGCATGTCAAGGCACACTACTCTCAACGCAAAGCATTCAAGCAAAAAAGAAAAAAAAAAGTAAATGCAATTACAAAATACTATCTTCAGAGGTAATTATTTTCAAAGATAAACTATACATATCTCGAATAATAACTATATTCAAACAGTATTTATACCTAAACCCATAGTTCATATTTAAAAAGGCAGGCATTTTTATAGGCTATTCAGACTAAATCTGCATTAGATGGAACTTGACCAGTTCAATTATGTGAAAAAATACAATAAAATATGTATGCGTTTCTGATAAATAGAATTGGGTAACAGCAGTCATAATTTCTGTTAAACACACATTTCTTGTCAGCTTTAAATATTACCGTGCTTTGCATATTTCTTATATGGATTAGAGCTTTCAAACACATAAAACATGCAAATTGTGAAACCACTAAATCACTGAAATCATGCACTACCTGTAGCTCAAAACCCTTTGTGTATAGATTCAGAAATTACTTTCAGACATGGTTTTTTTTTTTGCATTCACCACAGCACATTCCTTAATAAACAAGTATCCAAATTTAATATAATAAAGTCCCCTTTTGATCTAATAACCTTGTTGTTGCCCTTTTTGCAAGTTGTTCAAGGCAGTCATTTATACCATTTACTTAATTTTAACACTAAATCCTGTATTTCACTCCACACTTTAAAGGAATAGTTCTCCCATTTGTCATTTTTGGGTGAACTATTCCTTTAACCATGAAGACTGAAATATCAGGAAAGGCTTAAATTGTAAAACGGTAGCAAAGCAGCAGAGATGTCATTAAAAAACATCACAAGTCAGTTCAAGATATAAATTCAACAATCATTTGAAGAGTGCAAATCCTTTGATCATTAAAGTGTAGCACATACTTGCTTACCTCTCCCTGACCTTTACAAAAATATATGAGCTGTACAACAATGTATATCCCTGCTAAAACATGCTTTATCAATCATCAGTCATAAGAGGCTCATTAAAATATCCCCTTCCCGTGTGTACATTAAAACACCTTTTTCAAAATTTTGGTAAATTTTAGAAGGGAAAATTTGGTCGTCATTTAAAAAAAACTTTGTCAATCCTCCTACAAATACTGCAATAGACCCATTAGTCACCAGTTACAGTTACCCCACATGTATCACCTTGTAAAATTAAATACTGTTCAATAGTGTTCACCTTTGCAGATAAGAAGTTGTTCATGTGAAACTGAAGAGAGATGTAATACAATAAACCTGAGATCTTCAAGCTGCCAGTCACAGAGAAACACTCTGAACACAACCTCAGCCCAAAACATTCTTGCCATCCTATTAAAGTATAAATTGCCATGAGAATGTGATTGCGTACAATGTGGAGGTTTTCAGGTCATTCATTGACTGCGTCTTCCTTATTATGTTCTCTAGGGGTCCTCTGTGCCTCCCTAAGGCTCTTTTTATGAGGTTCAGAAGTTTCATCGTCCTCTTTTTAATACAGGTTCTCTCTTTTTTAAGATCCCACTCCCAGTGCTTTCTTCATATGCTCATAAACCACATAAGAGATGCTAACAGCAGGAATGACTTTGAGGAAATTGGGGGCAATGCCACGGTAAAGTCCAGGAACGCCTTCATGGGACACAATGTGCTTGAACTGGCCAATCATTGACAGCTGAGGAGCGCCATCTGCCGAGGCTTTCAGGAAGAAAGGAAGGAGGAGTGAGGATATAATATTTTTTTGGTGTGTGTGTATTTAGTGTGAACATATTGAGTTTGGAATGATACGTAATAAGAATTCTGTGAATCTGTTTGGTCTTGCTCACCCTGAGCCTGCATGCGTGTGCGGATTAAAGCCAGCGGGTAACTTGCCAGCTGCCCACATGTGCTGGACACAGTGCCACATCCGAGAAGCACCAGAACGCCAGGATCAGCTGAGCCCATGCAGTAGCGCTGAAGCCAAGCGTTCTTCAGAGTCTGTAAAAAAACAGGCAATATAGATATATTTTAGATAGGTTAAGTATTTTTAAAAATATACAAATATATATTGTAGATGTTACATTTATTTATGATACATTTTACATTGATTTTCTAATATATATATATATGTGTGTGTGTTTACTCAAAATGTATTTTAAAACTGGAAATATCTAGTTTCTTATCCTCACCGAGGCTATATTACAGTCATTTGATATTTAAAATAAATAAATAAATAAACAATATTGTGATTTATTATTACAATTGTATATTATAACTTTTTCTGTTTTTGTATATTTAATATAATTTATTATTTATTTAAAAAAATCATTCTAATTTGCTGCCTGTGCTGCTTAATATTTTTGTGGCAACAGTGGTACTTTTTCAGGATTTATTAATGAATAGAGTGTTACCAAAAGCTTTTATTTAAAAGTTAAATCTGTTGTAACATTTATATAACTGGATTTACTTTCACTTTTAATCAAATTAGTGTTTCCTTGGCCTGATGAAATGATGGGAAAGAATAAAACGGGGTTAACAGATTTGTCAAGACCATCAAGTGGAAGTTGTAGGAGGAGACCAGAGCACACAACAACATAAATACACAACATATCATTTAACCATCCATAGCAACTGAGACGGATGAATTTCCAGAGCTTGACAGTCACAGCAGGGATTCATAAACACTTAAATGTGTTAAAACACACACACAGCCTACCTCATAGACAGCCAGATCAATGCCAGCATATGGGATGATGCCAAGTGTGTTGGGCACATAGCCTTTGTAGAACGCACGCACTCCTTCTTTACGCAGTATCTGTTTGGCACAGTCTGCCATGCCAGAATATTGTCCTGTCTTCCGCAGGGTCAGACGCGTCTTCAGCACCTGCAAGGAGAAGCAAGGAGAAACAATATAGAGATTTAAAAAAATAAATTGAGAGAGCAATATATACGTTTGGAGGTCACTGGAAACTTCAAGCTGCAGCAGCTTCTTCCAGCATTAATAATTGGAGGACTTGGCTTCCAAAATGTTATGCCGATCTGCCTCATTAAATACATTATAGAAGCCAAAAAAGAAGCTTGTTTTGAATCATATCTACCAGGAATATGTTATGTGTTACACGCAAACAGCAATTAGGAACACATTTTGTTAAACAACTTCCCCTGTTACATGACTCTCTGGTATTTGTACATTACGTTAGCAGCTATGAGCATTACTTGAGATAACAGATACTTGAACAGCCAGACATTATATGAGCAAGATCAGCAAAGGAATGTGCCAGGTTCAATGCAAGATTTAATTTGATAATCCACATCATCTTTCTAGACATAAGTATTACTACACTATGCATATTATATTTATGCATTGTAGTTATACTTGTTATAAAAATGTATTATTAGTTTATTTTATTTTTAGTACCATGCCATTGTAAGAGTCTTGTAAGAGTCCTGTTTTTTAACCCATAAAAAGTTGAAATATTTTCTGTAGTAATCAACATTAGAAGAAACAAAATGCACTTGGACACATCTGTTATACAATTTTATATCTACACTAGCAGTCTATAAGGTTGGATTCTATTTGATTTTCATTTATTTTATTTTTTAGTATTTTAATGAAGTCTGTCGTGCTCACCAAGGCTGTGTTTATTAGATCGAAAACACAGTGAAAACATTAATTATGAATTAATATTACCATTAAAAAATAACTGTTTTAAAATGTAATTTATTCATGTGGTACAAAGCTGAATTTTTAGCCGTCATTACTCCAGTTTTCAGTGTCACATGATCCTTCAGAAATATTTCTTATTATCAATGTTAAAAACAGTTGGTTTAATATTAAGCTTAATATTTTCTGTCAACACTATGATTTTTTTTTCAGGATTCTTTGATGAACAGAAACTGCAAAAGAAAAGTATTTATTTAAAATAGAAACCATTGTGACATTATACATTTAGTTTACTGCACTAATGTCAATCTATAATTACATTAGATTTACTGAATCAGCTTATTCAGAAATTTTCCATGTCCATTTTCTAACACCGGCACAGATCTTTCTGTTTATATCCATCTACTTTATGCAGTATCTTTAGAAGTGCTTATGATAAAAAGAAGATACGTTTACAGAACTGAATTCTTCAGCACTTATCTTTGTAGAGCTATTTAGTAATGACGTCAATTTGTAGGCCAACCCAGAAGGCTAATTTGCCAAGGATTCCCTCAGGAATTTCTAATGGGCTTTAAGAAAGCCAGTTTTCAATTTACAGCATGAATAAAATGAGCTCTGTAGTTACACTATATAGAGCTCACAAGTGAAAGTCTCTTAATGTCTCTCACTTCCTCCTCCTCTCTCACCTCCATGGGGTAGATGATAGTCTGAGCTGTAACTCCTGCCAGCGATCCAGCAATGAAGCGTTCCTGAACTCTTAGAGAGCCACCCTCCTTACTGCCTCTGATCAGCCATTTGAACTAAACAAGACATTTATCATGGTTAACCTGTATTAGACAGTCTGCCACTCAGTCCTAGTTAAAAACAAGAGTGGCTACTGGATTCTGGTTTGTTTACCTGCTCATAAGCCATGAATTTGATAGCTGACTCCGGCGCAATTTTGAGGACATTGATGCCGTTGCCTCTCCAAAGGGACCTCAGTCCTCCTTCCTGCACCATTCCCCGCAAGCCACTAAACAAACTCACACCACTGGAGCCATGGACCTGTTAAAAATCCACTTTCGTTATGAGTATTGTACTTTTGGCAACAGAACTGCAAATGTAAGATTTATTTATTTCTGTTGAGTTACAACAGTAACTGACAGAGACAATAAAGCTTCAATCAAATACTTTCAAGAGTTGACCGGACCTGTAGGAAAACTTTAAGACGGTCGAGAGGAGCAGTTCCCGTTCTCGATACGGCTCCTGCCATTGCCCCGGCTGCGAGCTGTCTCCACACCACACCTGAACGCCGCTCTTTCTCTGAAAACTCATCCGGCACAGTCAGCTGCTCTCCAATGTCAAATATCTGAAACGCATACATTATAGATTGTATTAAACGATAGTTAAAGCTTACATTCCTAAATTTCTATAAATATCAGGCCTACAGTCTAATTTCTGAAAAGAGCTGGAAGTAGACCAGAGAGTGTTTCCAGTAGTGGGCGATGTCCTCCAAGTTGTGCAAGGGGTTAAAGAGGAAGTGGTCCCGCCACTCTTTCCAGTCAATGGTCATAGTGCCATCTCTGTCTATGCTGAGACACAAAGAGAACAATAAATAGTTAAAACAAGTTTTTCTATGCCAATTCAAACTGTGTGTGACTCAACATGTGGGTGCTTCACAGCAACATCTCAAACTCTTTTGAAAGCACAGCCTGAGTGGGAGGTAAACGTGTACATGACATTGATTAAGCACTAAAAACATTATTTAAAAAGCACAGTGTTTTGTGAAAAGCTGAAGTGCTCTAACCTCTGCAGGATTCTGGAGGCCTGCTCTGTGGATACATTCAATCCAAGGCTGCGCAAGGAGAGCTGAATTTCTCCAACATCTATGTGACCTAAATATCATAAAATACTTACAGCAAAGGATACATTGTTGTTTAAAAGTTTAGGGTCACTACATTATTAAATGTTTTTGGCAGACATCTCTATATGCTCACTATGGTTGCATTTACTGAATGTAAACATTGTAAAGTAGTTTTACTATTTAAAACAACTGTTTTATATTTGAATATAATGTAATATATTCCTGTGATGGCAAAACTGACTTTTCAGCATCCTCCAGAAATCATTTATTTTAATGATAAAGAGATATTTCTTATTACAGCAGACTATCTGTGTTTTATGTCTGTATGTTTGTGCGTTTCGTTGTTTGTGTTACTATCATTTTGTGTTCCTGTAAACCCTGTTATTTCTCCCTGTTGGATTATCTGGTTACGAATTCTGCCTGGACCTGGACTCTCCCTTTGTCTGTTCCCTAGAACTCTGACTACTGGTATTGTGATCTTTTGCTTGTTTTTTGACTCTGCCTTTGTTTTTGTCTCCCATAACATTGTCTGCCGGCGCTCGACCATTGCTGCCCTGACCCTGAGCTCAATAAAAACTGTTTTGCACATGAACTCAAATGCCTCACATCCTATTTATAACAATAACATCTGATTTATCAGTCATGCAAAGTGCAAATATGTATTTTCGAGGAACTATTAGAAATGTGTAAAAAGATTCAGACCGTCGTTGTTGCGGTCCAGGCTGCTGAACATGAGTCTGAGCTCTTTCTCGTGCGTGCGCAGATACTGTGTGAACTCCTCAAAGTCCAGCTGGCCGTCATGATTGGTGTCACTCACACGTACAATCTAAGAGATGGAGGAAGTGAAACGTGCGCGTTTAAGGGCACAAATGTGACTGTGGAGCTATGCCTATGTAGAACAAGGAACAAAGAGAAACTAACAGAAAACAAACAGGAGGCATTGCTCTAAGCTTACAGATGCAAGGTTTCTGTTTGTATGCAAAGCCCTGCCAGCAGTCTGGCAACTCCAATCGCAAACACATTGTGGACTAGAGCTAATCTCTCCTCTTGCATCACAGCACATGACTAACACGACCCAACAACACAGACGTACCACTGGCACATAGTGTCACTCTCCCAAAGGAAATCTGGAGTGTCCAAGTTATGTTCATAATGCCACTTTCATGGTTTCATCCTTAGCTACCTGCTGAAGTAATCATCACAACACAACATATGCACTTCACGTCTTGTAAGTTGCTTCGGCATGAAGGAGTCAACATGACTGAAAATGTAAATGTTGTTAACCTGTTTTTTGTGTGTGTGTGTGTGTGTGTGCTTACATGCTGCAATTGAAAAAAAAGAGTCTGTTAAATTGCATTAAAAAATGCATAGGATAAGGTCTCAGTCATACTGTAGAAGGCCTTACTGCAGTTTCATGAAGACTGTTTCAGTGGAACCAATGCAACTATACAGACTGAACAAAAAAATGCAAGTACACAGATTCTCAGTAGCACTTACAGTCCTCCACTCAAGCAGTTTAAGTTAGTGGTGAAGGTTTATTTCTGCAGTTTATGATTGCAGCACCCGTGGCACCACTTTCTAAAATAGTAGAGGAAAAAAACACATTTTGTTCCAACATCTCAGTGCTGTTTTACACTGTGTGCCTTAAACTTTGATATAACAATGCCACATAGCTGTATGGTAAGATGATATTGCATACAAAAGAGGCTGTGTTAGACCTTCCACACAACAGAAAACATGGATGTTTTAGTTTAATGCAGTAATCATATTTACTATGTGATTCAAATTTACAACCACTGTTATACAAACATATGGGTAGGTTTCACCATATATCTTTAAAAAACATAACAGACAGTGCATGTTTTATTTTGTGCAGAGTTTATTGAGGAAAAAGTCGTAGTTTGTTTGTTAATAGCGAGGATTGGACCTTAAAAAAGTGTTATGACGACAAAGCGGCTTGTTTGCTGCTAATAAATTGCAATAACGTGATCCTTAATTTAATATATTGATTATAGCCTATATATATATATATATTTGTAATTTCAAAAGTTATATCCAGTTTTCAGCACAAACCACTGGGTTAGACCGCTGACGTCACATCTCACCCTGAGCTACAGCACTTTCCAGTCTCCCTGCCCAAGCACCGAAATTAGTCTGAAGGTTTGTCAATATTGCAGCGTGGAAAGACAAGTCTAACTCTTAAATAAATTACACGGGATCACTTGTCCTTGGGCGCAGACGCGGCAGTAGCTAACGTTACTGGGTAAGTTTCACTCTTGCTAAGAGTAGGCATGACAAAAATCCCACGCTTGCGTAAAGTGGTCTTACCGAAATCAGACCTGATATGTTGGGGTTTCATGTGTTCGCAATTCAACGCAATTGACTATTAACTTCCCAAAGTAAGCGACCCACCTCGTCCACCTCACTGCGAACGACCCCCCAGGCGGTCAGTCCGGTGCGCAGCTCGTTCACATCGATCCTCCCATCTTTATTTAGATCCATCTGATCGAACAGCTCGGCCCATCGTTTCTCTCGCTCTGGATCGGACACCCCGTTATCTTGACAGCGAGCCCATGTCCAACACGAAGGGACCCGGCTCCTCGCTTCGCCCATATGTTCTGGAGAGTCAGAGCAGGCAGAAGAGCCGCATCCTACCTCCCAGAACACAGGTAGCCTGCTTCTCCGGCAAACACCATTTTGAGGATTTGTGGATCGAGGTATATAAAAAACTGCTAAATCCTGATATGTAACCTCGTTCACCTGTCAAGAGTCCCGCCACAGAGTAGGGTAAAAAACGCGTTTAAACGGGCGCACCGGCGTTGCTCCACTGTAGCCCGTGCCGATTACTGCAGACTTAATCCAGGAAGTATTAAACCGCTGCCCCTCTGGCTAGAATAATAATCCCCGTGTCTGTTCCACCGGTTCTCTCGAGCCCAGCTCGTTCCTATAAAACTGTCCTGTTCTGGGTTCAGATCACACGAAGAGCAAGTGCCGCCTGCACCGGTTACCGCATCGTAGCGCGACGGAGAGCTCCTCAACCAGACTAGGCTTACGAGTCGCGTCTTTTGCTCATTTTATCGTGCTGTGGAGGTTGCGTGGCGTCGCCGCTGCATTGAGTTTAAGGGAAGGGCTGGGTGTCCCAACTCTATTAAAGCGCCCTGAGGTGCGATATCGTGTCATGGATTGCCTGCTATTTACGAGCAGTGTGCAAATTATTCACTGGCTTTTTACGTCGGTCTGTTTTTACCCCTCACACAATTCGCAGATTGTCTGTTCAGATTCTGCTGATGTTTAAAGCTATGATAAAGTGATAGATAAATACAATAGGCTTTTATCGAAAGATAGGCTTTTCCTAACGAAAAGTGCATCGGCAGCGTGTTGCTATAGTAACGTCCTCAGGTGAAAGGACCTCAGGTCTAAGGAAACGCGCGAAGATGATTAACTTTCAGTCTTTATAAGGCTACTTTTACGATTTTCTAAAACCTTGGAGTGGAAACATAGTTAAAACACTAAAATACTATGCATGTATCAAATAAATGCAAAAAGCCCCCCTTCACATTCGCCCGTGTTTGACTGTGACAAATCTCTTATTATAAAAGTGTCAACACACTTATTAAAGTACAATTTAATAAGTGTTTAACTTAAAAACACAGTTAAGATGTAAGTTTATGGTTAAAATTTTAATGTAGTAAAACCATAGTTAATTAGGCTTCGTAGTAATTTTTTCTTGTAGCACCATTGCTAATTTTGTAGTTAGCACAATTTTACTGGAAATGCTATAGTAAAACCATGGTTACTTTTGTGGTTACAATGGTTTTACTATAAAAACCACTACTATACTATAAAAAAGTTGAACCGTGGTTACTGTTTTGATGGAAATATTTAATGTAACCTAATGGCCACAAGAGGAGTCAAAATCTGCACAGAAGGTTTAGAAAAGTGTAGACTGTAGGGATGCTCAGATCAAAGTCTGATTAAATAATCTGTACTTTCCCAAAAAGTACTAAAAAAAGTCATTTGACAAACAAAAGACCAGACCAGTGACCAATTACAGTCAATAAGACTTGATTGATATTGATTTTTACTCAACTGCAAGGTTTAAATGTATCTTTCTGTTCTGTCTCTCTTGGTTGTTGTGACCAGTGGGTTCCCGGACGTGAATTAACTTTCATTCCTGCAAAGAGGAACTTGGGAGTGGTGTCTGGTATGTGCTGCACAGCCGAGGAACAGGACTACTAAAGATTCAATGCTCAAAAGACCACCGCAAAGACAGTGATAGTGTTGGAAGACTATAGAGCCATCACCATACCTCAGTGCGGTATTGGATTATATTGTAAGAAACTGAGGGAATTAGCAATTTTTTGGATTGTAAGTATTCTGGGAATTAGCCTGAAATACTGTAGTAAAAACTGTAGTTGTTTGAGATTAGCAGATTAGCACTGAACACCTTATAAAGCATGGTTAAACTGTGGTTACACAAATGGTAACCAATACAAAAAAAACACTTTTACTACAATAAAACCATGGTTAGTTTTGGTTAGGGAACTGACTGAAAGCATCATACAGGTATTCCAAGTTTAATGTACTAACACTCAAAAACAGCAACATTTTCATACACACAACAATTATACAGTAATTATAACAATACAGTTATACAGTCATGCACAGAGCAATTATTCATTGTCCTTTATCGAGGAAGGGTTTCTAACAATTTAAAAACACAGCACTTTGCTGACTAGTGTGTACTTCAGGTGCAGGTGACGTACAGCTTCTGTAGAGCGATGCTGTGGGATGAATGGAAACTACTGAGTCAACACTTGGAGGATAGTGCAAGATTAGAGGGAACCCATTGAAGGATTTCGTAATGACGATAAAGATGCCTCATGGGTTGTGTTGAATTTAAGGTCAGCCTTTTTCCTATTAATGGTAAATATATTTACAGATGTATGCATTATTGTTGTGTGTATTCAATTACTTATCATATGTGCAACATAGAAAGAGGGTCTTTAGCCCATCCTCATGCATTCCTGTCATAATTAACAGTGCTGTGTGAATGGCAAGGAGTCAATAGAGCTTGTATTGCAGCTCGGTTAATTTACAGTGTAGTTTAGGCCACTAGACTACAATAGACAACAGCCTATTCACGGTTTAAAAAAAAAAACCACAACAGAGAAGTGAACTTTAAATCTTTGGCAGGAGCGATGATCCTGTCACCAGCAGCAGTGCTTTGATACGAAACAAAAGAAGGGGGTGTTTTTCTGCTGGGTATTTCTGAGTTATACTAAGCTCTCGTTTACAAACGCTTATTTGATTGGTGTTTAAAGGAGAAAGTACAAAGGTAGACAATCTCAGACGGTCATTCTTGGCACAGCCCACACAGAGGTTTTCTGGCTATGAAGAATATTTTTTCTCAATTACACTCCCGACTCCCACTTAAAACCATCTAAATGACTTTATTCTCCTGTCCAGTATTTTGTGATTGGTCATGGTTGCACCATCACTGCCATCTAAGGCAAACCAGAACAAGCTCTTCACACTTCAGGTCACATTAATAGACAGAGGGACGAGAAACATGAAGTGTCCCATAGAGCTTTGCAGGCAAGCATGCAGAGATTATTTTGTATCCAGGGCAACCTCCTCTGGCACTGAACACCACCACCTGTGAGGAGAGACTGAACAAACACAGAGCATATCAGTATTCATAAATGTGTGTTAATCATTCATAGTCAATTTATGTATCTTATCTTGATAGTTATAAAATGAATTTGCTTCCAGTTCAATCCATTTTTAGCAAACAAAAGTTCAGTTAATGTTTACTAATACTATCCAGGGCTAATATGGTACAGATTTCCTGGTACAAGTAATCCATTTACATGATTTATATTTCTTTAATATTGTTAATATGCAACAGTTCACAGAACCAGAGAGTTGTTTAAAATTATTGCTCAACAATAGCTTTTGTAGAGACAAATGACTGCTGTTTACTGTGGTCAAAATGATGTCACATTCCCATGTCTCATATCCATCTCTCAGGGCACATAGATCAGTTTCCTGCTTCACAATGCTTCTAAATTAGACAAATTGTTTAAAACCATACTAAAAGTGGTTATCAACAACCAGTAGAGGTCTGCACTTCAGAATGTGCTTTTCATTTTTTTTTTTGCTATAGAATAGTAGTTATACAAAAGGCCACAAGGGGGATCCAAATGTTCAATTTCCAAATGTACAAATTACTTTGTGTTCGAAGTAAAAGCTCAGAAGCTAGACGGAAGGCTATTGATATGAGAGGTTAAAAAAGCAATTTTCCATCAACAAACATCAAGTGTAATGTTACAAGTATTAAAATATGTTGTTTATTAGTTATCATTAAAAGTTTAAAGTCAGTTTTTTAAAGAAATGAATATTTTATTATTAATATTAATATTAGTATACTTGTTAGTATAATGAGCTAATACATTAAATTGATTAGACTATTCAGATTATACAAGTAGTACTTTCCATTTATCAAAGAATCCTGAAAATATATCACAGTACAATTGTAAACACTGATGATAATATTTTTATGTATTTTTTTTAGCAACAAATCAGCATATTATAATGATCTTCTGAAGGATGGCGTGACACTGAAGACTGGAGTTATGATGCTCAATATTCAGTTTTACCATCACAGGAATAATATATATAGACAAGTAATTCAACAGTATTACCTTACTCATTTCTATACATTTTGATAAAAAAAAATGCAACCTTCCCGGTGGCTTCTTTTGAGCTCTCCTTTTTGTTTAAAACCAACTTCAAAGCTTCAAACAGTATAATATGTTCATTGTTCATTGCTAGCATTTTGATTAAAGATGCCTGTCAACTTGTGGTTGATCATATTCAACACAGATCCTTCAAGGACACAAACAGTACTAAAACCTGGTTTTCATCTGCTTTTAGTAAGACTGGAAACTAGAAGTTAAAATCAAGGGTGTGTATTTGAAGACATAAAACACGGGGAACTTGCTACATAAACAATTATTTTAGAGCATAAAGTGTGGCTAATGGACCAGAGCGCAATGGAAAAGAAAATGAATTGAGAAGAGAGGAAAAAAACCCTCTTGATTATCAACAGCGTGTTGCGCTGTGGCCTCAGCATGGGGTTCGTCAGCAGACAGGATGGAGAAGTTCTGCCTTTCATCCAAAGTGTTTTCTGAAGGGAGAGAGAAGATGAAACATGCCTAAGGGAGCCTGTGGGGCTGGGCTAATCTGGAGCATCAGTGAGGAAATTGAGGCCTGCTGATTACCATTCTGCTGCCTCTCTCTCATTATCTTCCTCCTCATTTAACAGCCCTCGGCCCTCAAAGCTCCTCAGCGTGAGTGGGTGAGATACTGTTTCAACTGCAGGCTCTCCACGCGCTCTGTTCTCACAGCCCTCGCTTTTTATTATGCCAAGTGCACCCATAAAAGCTCAAATAGAGACGCAGTGCTTGTGGATGACAAGTTTTGGCGACGGAGGAAGCCACTTGATCTTATGTTTTTCATGAGGTAAAAGCGCGACTCCGAAACACGTATGTGTATTGTGATTTCAGCAACTTGTCTTAAAATGACCAGGAGGTGGCGGTAGTGAACTGGAATTTCCTCACTCGGATGCGTCCGCTGTGGATTTCAGTTATGAAAGGGAGGGCCAAGCTCGAGACAAACCATTAAGTTGACTTATGACCTTCATTATTGACTTTATTATTTTGCATGTTGCTCCCTCGATCCGTCAGCAGCGCTTGGCATCTGGCGTTGCTGTGTCTCCTGAAGTTACAATGGCTGTTTGGTACAAGACCACACAGAATTTACAGCTCTGACCCACATCTACCACAGTCCAGTGCCTCAGGCAGGCACAGATGCTCCAAGATGCCCATCTAGAACGCACGCCAAAAGCTCGGGGAGAGATAGAGAGGAGAAGAGAGAGAACGAGAGGATGAAAGGGGTGGGAGAATGTGTGCTGGCCGTGACAAACAGGTGGTACCTTGGCTGTCAGGTAGTAGTGCCGTGTCTCCAGTCTGTTTAGTTTGGACTGCGGCCAGTTTAAATTCTCCTTTATGGGGGCGTCCAAATACAAGGTACATAAAAACAGGAAGCACAAAATGCCTGTCATATCACGAAAGCCAGCGAGAGCACATGTCGGTCGAAATCATCATTCCCTTATTAACCTTAATAGGATACAGTAATTACATTTTTTTAACCAGTTAAAACAGTTCACTCTTTACAAATCACAGCTTGCACTATATGTGACCCAGCCAAATAAAGGATCAATAGCTAATTCACTTCCAGTCTTTGGAAATGTTTAATCTATAGCAACTATAAATCAAACCTGACCGAGAGACATCACATTTATAAAGTGGCTGAGCGCTTTTCATCATGAATGGCATTGTGTTAATGTAATAGATCATACTGAGTTATGATGTGAATGAGTGGTGCCATCGGCTCAGAATGTTTGTGACATTTCTTCGGTTTAGAAACTGAGTCTTTGTGAAAGCACAAGCAACACAAACAGGCTGTGGTTGGCGGGGTGTTGTCAGGGTTGACTAAGCTCACAATCAGATTGGCTTGTGCCTGGTGGATGTGTTGTTTAATGCTGGAATGGCTTATTCATTGTCAGTAAGATGAATATCCTCTTCGCTGGCTTATTATTTTCGCTTTTCAGAATGGGTAAGAAAAAAACATAATAGAAACACACATTTATAAAAGCTCCACGGTAGCAATTATCTTTCCTTTCCGATTAGGGATCTATGTTCCTGTGCCACATAAGCAATTTCCAAGGCTCTCTTGGGGTGAGTGTTTAACATTGTTGTTCATCAGGTATAATCAGTTACAATTGATTGATGGCTTCAGTGTTTCAATTTTTAGCAGCTTGTTTCGTCCTACATTACAAAACTTGGCAAGTACATCAAATTTTCAGTATATCTACCCCATGACATGGCTGTAGCCATATCACAGCGTGCAATGTCGAGAAAAACTGTGGATGCAGCCACATTAATGTGAAATTAGACAAAAAGTAATTGTCTCATGGCAAAAGTGTAGTGATATGTACAGCACGTATCACTTTAAAAGAATAGTTCACCCTGAAATGGAATTCTGTCATCATTTATCAGCCTAAAGTAGTTCCAAACCTGCCGAGCACAAAGGAAGATATTTTAAAGAATGTTTGTAACCAGGCTCTTTTGAGTCAACATTTACTTCCATAGTATTTATTTTTTCTACTATAGAAATCAATGGTGGCCAAAACTTGGGTACAAACTTTCTTCAAAATATGTAAGAAATTTATGCAGATCTGGAACTACTTGAGGGTGAGGAAATGATGACTGAAATTTCAGTTTTGGGTGAACTATTCCTTTAAGTAGCTTTCCAAGCAAGCAACCTTGTGGTGGTCAACTCATTGCAAAAATCTGGATAGTAATATTTTTTACTCTGCCGAACAGCAATAATATGTGCGCATTCAGACTCATATACTGTATCTCATAGCTCTATAGATACTATATTTTTTTTAGCATTATCACATTGAAGACTCACTTTCTGTTTCGTACAAATCCAATTGGCATTTTGCGTCTTAGTTATTGACTGCAGGCAAAATAAACAATATTTTATTGTTTATATTTTATTTTTATTGTTTATTTGTAATAAACAAATAAAATATATTAATTTATTACATGGTCACAAATGACTTGAACACGTTGTTGGGATTTATTTTTCAATACTGACCAACTGACTGTACATCATACAATGCATTACATAATGTATTCATATATTACTGCAGAGGTGTTTCTCAGAGTTGGACTTACAACAACATACAACATTATCAAAGCAATAGCACAATGAAGACTAATAAGAGAGCTTACTGTGAATCTATCAAACTACAGCCCCGAAAGATTTAGATGTGGGTGGCTGAGATAGTGGGTTTACATCTGTTTAGTGAATAAAGTCTTGCCCTCTCTCTTTTTATTGAATCCTGCCTGAGGACAGAAATACATAATTAGATTGCAATGCTTAGAAACATTTATTAAAACGAGCTGAAATGGCATGGTTCAATATGCACTTTATGAGAAATTCAGACCTTTTTCTTAGGTTTTTATTGGAGGTTTCTTGTCTTACCATATATCAGTGTTTTGTTCAAGCCCCAAGTCTTTTATTTTTCTTATTTTTTTCACCCCGTTGAGCATCTTCATGTGAAAATCTAACACATTATTATCAACATGATCACACTGCACCTTATAAAGTACAATGAGGACTGGAGATAAAATGTATTGAGATCTATGCCCTAAATACTCAGGCTTTTTTCCAACAAGAGGGATGCGGCAAACATATAATTTTCTCTCAAGGAGATAAATACTTGCATTTCAGCATTCAGGGCCCCTCTCCCCCACTACACATGCCACGGAGGCTTTAATTTCCCCTGTAATGATAGGGAAAGGTGACGCACAAACAGTGAAGCTCCTGACAGAAGCGTTTGTGAAGACATTCAGCTTGAGACTAATTTTGTGTAGGTAAACACCTGCAGGAGCGCTTCAAGACTGGTTAATCATACTACACTGAGATAAAGGACTGAGGTAATGTAACCTACTATATAACGAGACAAGTCATAGCTTGAGCATCTGATATGTTTGTTGTTAATACAGTATATACAGTTTTATATTTATTTTAAATGCAAATCCCTTGGCTTACATAAAATATAAACGTAAGTAATTTATAATAAATATTGAAGTATTTATTTAAAATTTGATCTTTTAATTTGGACTTTTTTGCTGTGTTAAGCTAATTGAGACTTGTTATTGCCTAGCACTTGCATATCATTGATCTTTTGTTGATGTTGATAGCTTTCATTATCTTCATTTGTAAGTCGCTTTGGATAAAATTGTCTGCTAAATTTCTAAATATAAGTTAAAAATTATAAATTCAAACTAGACCATTTCAAAAGCAAAATTGAACAATACACCAGTCCAAAACATTGGTGTTAAGTTATATACAGGCCATATCTTTTAGATTTTTTAATTGCCACTGCACCACTTCACTAAATAAAGTGCCACAGTAATTCCACAACTATCTTCCTCAAACCAATTTAGAGGCTTTTATTGATCAAGATCCTGATTTTCATAAAAGCCATTTGTGTATGCGCGTGAAGGTCCCCATCTTATCTCTGTGATGAAATACCTGCTATATTTCTACCTGCTCTGCCCATACACCTGTATTTTAAAGCGGTGAGCAATTCTTATCTTTTGACCCCGAGACAAATTGCTGTTCCTTCAGGAGAGAAGAGAGAGCAGCCCTTCTGAAGGAATTAGTTTCTAATGCACATCTTCCAGCCATCACAAAATGTTTCCTTTGTGCGGCGCTCATGTGCGGCGCTTTACGGTGCGATGACCCCTGCAAGCTGCCAGCGGGATGAATTATGACTGCGTGCCTGCGACGGATGCCCGCACCGTGTTGTGATGCAGGTCTCTGGTGCGTGTGCAGACTGGGGATGACCGAGTGACTGTTCATCATCAGCGCAGACAGAAGTAAGAGCCCTGCAGGCCTGCCCAGATCGCCTTCTCAATTTCTCTCTCTCTTCGCCAGGACTCTGTTGCCATGATAATGAATACAAATCTGTCATCCGACTGTGCGCGATTGTGCCTCAGTGTATTGCTCAAAATTGCAGAAGCTTTGTGTCAGAGCAGCACAGTCTCTTGAAATGTTTCCAATCGCCTTTTCAAAAACTGTTTTTGTGTTTGCACAGTTTAAAGAGCGACCCGCTTTTTGTCCTCTCACTTAGGCTTTCATATGGTGCTCGGTCACTATGAAACCATCTTATGAATGTTTATTGTTTGCTGGCTTTACTCTCACCCCGTGCTAAGTTGAAATCATGGCTCCAATTTTAAACAGTCCCTTGTTGTTGACATATGTTTCTATATGGGGTGGCCGAGAGGATTTGCGTCTAGAATTCACAGGAGGCTCAGATTCCTCCAGCCCTGTACCTTCAGTGCAGTTGAAACCCAGTCACAGCCCATAGACTGTGTGCTCTCATTGTGTTGGGACTGTAGAACCCAGATTATATCTCTTTGCAGCAAAGTTCATAGACTTCATAGACCCTAGAGGGAGGTTTCCTCACATTTTTTTTAAATACAGTAAGCGCTGATGGTATTTATGTTCTTTCTGCATTGTCTGTGTTCAGCTGCCGCTAACCAGTGGCACACCTCTAAAGTGTCTACTGACAGGAGTGCTTTTTGACGCTATCTGAGATATGGGTGCATGTGATGACAAGACAAAGTGTTTCTGACCTGCATTCACCTCTCTTCCAAGTGTTTAATGCTCACAGGATGATAGCGCATTGAGCTAGGAAATGTGGGTGAAAGCAGAGGTAACAAAGGACCTGGAGATTGCCAGAGAGAACAGAACTAGTGGAGAGTGTATGAAGAAGGATAGCAATGAGTACTTTGCTTGGAGGAGAAAATATGTTCATTTTAAATGTATGGGTGTGTTTCATTCTGTTCCTTTTATTATGAATGGGGATACAGTTAAGATTAATGTAGGCACTAGCAATGGCTCAGATCTACTAAACACTGCTGATGAGGTTGTATATTAAAGAGTCGCTGGCATATATTAAACATATTTCACACATGCATGCTTACTGTAGCAGTTCAAATTTACAGAGTCATTATGAAGCATGCTTGTGGTGCGTTCTTTTAGTTAAGCATAATATGCATAATATGCTTTTAGTATAATATGCAATTGACAAGAATTTAATTGCATAATATACAAAAACAAATAGGAGTATGAGAATAAAACAAAAAGCAAATACACATTTTACATTTACACTTTTTAAATTCATGTTAATACCTTTTATGGACATTAGCCATTTTTGTTAGTGTAAACATATCTTTTAAATGCTTTTTAGAGGCCATGGTTTCTTTCTTTTTTTATCAGTTTTTTTTGCTCCATATTGTGATGTACATAAAGTGTAATGGTTTTTGAAGAAAAAAGGAAGTAAGCTTTGGTTCAATCACATGGTTGTTGGCTGGATTTAGTGATTCGGGCATAGCACCTGAAAATAAATGTGAGCTAGCAATCGAAAGTTGGATGTAATTCCATGCTGACTCTAAAAGTGGCTGACTATCTTGCTAGTGTACTGCAGAGATTCATTTATTGTAGGGAATAAAATTAACATAAGAAATAACAATGAACTATAAAGAAATTAAAAGACTATATGTGACCCTGGACAACAAAACCAGTCATAAGTGTTAATTTTCTGAAATTGAACTTTATACCTGATCTGAAAACTGAATAAATAAGCTTCCCATTGATATATGATTTGTTAGGATAGGGCAATATTTGACCGAGATACAGCTATATAAAAATCTGGAATCTGAGGGTACAGAAAAACCTAAATGCTGAGAAAATCACCTTTAAAGTTGTTCCAATGATGATCTTAGCAATGCATATTACTAATCCAAAATTACGTTTTAATATGTTTACAGTAAGAAATTTTCTAAATATCTTCATGGAACATGATCTTTACTTCCTAGCCTAAGGCTTTTTGACAAAAAAGAAAAATCTATAATTTTGACCCATAAGTTGTACTTTTGGCTATTGCTACAAATATACCCCAGTGACTTAAGACTGGTTTTGTGGTCCAGGGTTACATATGTCAAAATCATAGGACATTGAGCAAAGATCTTAAGTGATAATAGTAATATTTTGTCAATTTCCTATTGTAAATATACCAAAATGTAATTTTATATTAGTAATATGCATTACTAAGAACTTCAGTTGGACAACTTTAAATGCAATTTTCTTAGTATTTAAATTTTTTTGCACAATCAGAGTCCTGATTTTCAAATATTTGTATCTCGGGCCAATCCAATCCTAACAAACCATATATCAGTGGAAAGCTTATTTATTCAGCTTTCAGATGATATCTTATACTGATTTTGTTGTCAGTGGTCACACACATATACATAGTTGCAAATGTTTGTAGCAGATTTGTACTATCTAAGTGAATGATTTCAAAAGGAACAACAGCACATAGATCTGTATAGTAAACTAAGTCGTTTAAGTTTCATATATATATATATATCTGCCTGGCAGAGCACAGTCTCTTGAGAGTGCAGTAGAGAGTCCAGCGCTGCTGGTTACAGTGGAGTCTCCCTCATCCTGCCTTTGGACCAATCCAGCCAACCCAATTACTGGAGTCACACTCTAATTGGCTGCCGACCCTACTGGCCGGCACAATGCACTGGGTCAAAGACTCACAGCTATTTGTCGTTATGTACTGATGTAACGCAGCATGCGCCATAAACGTATTGTTGTTTGGGTAGGGCCATTGTGGTAGTAATTGGTTGAAGATTGTGATTCCCTCTTGCTCATAGCTGTACTTCACTAATGGCTTGCTGCTGGGAGGTAAAGTGAAGCTCTTGTTCACAGTGTGGGAACAGCTCTGTACGGTACCCCAAAACATATGGGTTCATTCATTAAATCCTGCGCTCTCTTTGCTCCTAAGGCACCTAATAATAGCACACGGTTGCTCAAGAGCTCCTTTATTTAGTCTCACAATTTTGTCTTTTGAAGAGTTCAATAAGCTTGTATATCCTCTGTAGAGGATGACAGTTTCCCTGGTGATCCACCTCTTAGACAATTTTTAGCTACATGCACACTGTGCCCGAGGAAGAACACTGTGCTGTGAGTAATGTTGACTCTGTCTTTGTCTGCGCGGGTCACATTGGTCAGTGAGCCGGTTTGCTGGCTCTAGGGTTTTCCTTTGACACTGTGGCTTCCAAATCACTGGCACCATGAACATACAAGTCATTTTTTTAAAGAAAACATACTCTATAGTATTCAAACATGGGGCACACCCATAAATGAAGATTTTCACTCCCATGTTACTCCAAACCTGTATGACTTTCTTTGAGATAACATATTTTGAATAATAAAGAATGATATCTTCTTTTGTGTTCCATACAAATTTGAAACATGAGGATGAGTGGATGATTAGATTTTGCTTCATTTAAATGACAACACAGATTCCCAAGTATGATTTCACATCCTGTTTATTGACCTTCTGTAATGTACATGTGTTGAGTGACACTTCTAATAATGAACAAGATTAACAGTCCTTATTTGCACAACCCTTAGTAGTTCAGGAGGGGCCACAGTTCTCATTCATTGTCCGGCGAGTTGAAGAGATAAAACCCACCGACAGCAATGAATGTGAATCAGGACCCAGAGCTGTGACAGTAGATGCAGAATATAGTCTCTCGCTTGACTGATCAGCTGGGACAGCTTCAGAGACGCTACAGCAGCCATCTTGGCCAGCTCAGCAACAAAATGGACTCACACATGTAGGCGCTGGCACTGTGAAGGCCCGTGTGGCTGGAGTACATTCGAGAGGCAGGGTACACTCAACACTCGATGGTTTCTCTCACTTGCAAACTCACCGACAGCGTTGAATGTTCACCGTGACTCGTCTGGGAAATTGTGCGGTTTTGGACATGCACACCAAAAACTGACATCAACACATTTATGTACCTCACGTGATATAGTTAACATTCCCACCCCAACTACTTTTCATTATGTTATCCACATTATGATCAATAAATCAATGACCCATGCCATAAAACAAAAATAATACAGACATATATATATATATATATATATATAAAAGAAAAAAAGAAATGTGTTTACACAACTGTATTGATACAAATTAATTTCATAAGTTTGAAAAATTTCATCATCTCCTTGGTGGCCATTTGTTTAGATTTTTAATCTAAATGCTAAAAGTATATATTTTTTAAATATATTTTCGACAACATTTTTGTTATGTTAACCTCATTAATACACAACAACAAATAAACAATCCATCCCAGACCGCATATATATATATATATATATATATATATATATATAAATTATTTTTGCAGATACAGAAAAGAAAAATGTTTATATGTACACAAGTGTTCATAAGAGTTAATTTGCAAAACAGAAAAAAAATATATGTTTTTTCATTGTAGTAATCTCAATCAAACTGCAGTTGGGTTATTCTAATTAAGTTAAAAAATAACACAAATAAAGCTAACTAACACAATAAAAACATGATAAACATGATTTTTGTTTGATTTTAAATGTTAAAAATAGAGATGCCAATAAACTTTTGCAAACAAACTCATCACACACACAGATAGATACACACTGTACATACTCGTACTGTATATATTGTATACGTGTGTGTTAATGATGCACATATATCAATAAACAGTATTGCCTCTTGAAGTACATGTTACAAAATATGTCATTTGAAGGTTTGTGCAAAAACAGGCATGTTGTTTCCAGCCTGAATTTAGCAAATTTGAAATATATGTTGGCCATACAGTACTCTCTCAGGGGAAGTTCTGTGTAAGCACTGGGGCCAGTGGAGATCTGGTCATATGCACAGGGAAGCGGGCACAGTATAGCATGAGCTCTGTGGGGTCTATTATCTGATGGTGGGGGGAAGGGAGCAGGAGCTGAGAGTGAGCGGGAACAGGGGGCTGCCGATTAGAGAGAAAGAGAAAAATGGAAGGGGGAAGGAGGAATGGAGGGAGCGGGCAGAAGAGTGGAGGTGGTGAGTGCATGTCTGGGCAAGGGGGTGTTGATCGATTCCAGGCTCAGCATTTCCAGACAGACTGAATGGCAAAGGTCAAAGGGTCTCATTTCCTATGAAAGAGGGGCTGTCTGAAACGCGCCTCGTCCGTTTGTCGACTCAATGTGTTTGGAACGCACTCACGTACACACGTGCAAACAGACCGTGTGGCGTGTACGCAATTTCAAACGTAAAAGCAAGTTTGAAAAGGCTATTGGAGTGAGGCTTTATAGAACAACTATTTGGCATCAAAACTGATCTCAAGGCCCACATCTGTACGAAGCGAGACTAGCTACTGGCCTATGAGGTGAAGGTCAAACTTCTATATATAAGCAGGAAAAAGTAACAGGCCTCGTGTATGTGTTTGTACAGCCGTCGAAATGATGGCCGTGTGAGATGCGGAAAAGAAGTGGGGGAAGGGTCTGCATGAAAAAATAAGGCTACCATGACAAACCCCCCCCCCACCATCCCCCACTTGGGACTTGAACTCATGACCCTCTGGTGAATGAGTTCATAGGCGTCACAGCCAGTTTTGAGAACCCAGCAAGTTCGCTGGAAAACTTTTCAAACTGGATTATGGGGTGCGAAACACGTAATTGGGAAACTCTCGCATAGTCGAACATAAACTTATCAAAAGCATTTTATGAGAATCCAGTCTTTTCCGACAAAATAAAAGAGAAACTGACATCAAGGCATGCGAAAAAGTGGTAACGCACAAAGACACTGACATCACATTTCTTTTGAAGAACAAAGTTAGCACATAGTAAAGTTCACTTGCTAGTCTGTATGTGCAAAATCTGGTCTTTTCCAGCACGTCCGAGCATTGACATGCCATTATTGTGCCGGTCACTGCTGTTGGTTTAGTTTTGGGTGCGAGAGGATTATTGATGAAGATGTCTGCAGTAATGTGGATGGCCCTTCCCCCTCGTCTGGCCGACTGGGTGTATGTCTACCTGCTCCAGACTAAATCAATAGTTTAATCCAATTGCCATTCACTTCCATAGGGATTGATATCACCTCACATGCATACACAAACATACACACACACCATTAGGAGACCATTATGTCCAACACATAGTGACACACTCTCCAAAGTAATGTTTACAACCAACAATTAGTCAAAGTTAGCAGTTGAAAATGAGTCAAAAAGATATTTCTGTTTCTTAAGTAAGCACAAATGTAAAAAGACAATCCCTGGACATGTCCCAAAGCCTTAACTAGCATCCAAACACATGCAAACACAACACACATGCATGCCTTGGTGGATAACATCACATTAAAATGTCCTGCAGTGATGTCTGACCGCATAAGCAACACTTGTCACATTTGTCAAATCAAATTTGTATCACATTCTAATAGCATGACAATGCATCCTAATGCAAAAGTCCTCTCGTATGCACTCACACAGTCACAGTGGATCACAGGCTCTTCATTTAGGGAGGTGGCAGGGGTTCGAGAAGAAAAACACACTTACCACAGTGACTCTCTCAGATGCATACACCCAGTCTGGCTCCAGTCGATCTCTGCCCCCCCTCTATACGTCGAACTCGGCCGTTCCACCCCTGCATTCCTCCACCTCCCTTTTTCTCTCTTCTATTTTAAAACTCTTCGTCCTCTCTCTACTCACCTTCCACTCTGACATCTCTTTGTGAATTCCATACCTCCTCTTTCTATTCTCACCCCTTCCGCCGGTCTCCTCGGGTTTTCTCGTCCCGGTCTCTTACTCTTCTTGAAGCCGTCCTCTAGCCGCTGTTAACTTAACTGCAGACGGTCTGGTGTTTCTGGCTCTGTGTGTGTGTGTGTGTTTGTGTGTGTGTGTAGAGAGAGAGAGTGGGAGTGGGGAGTGCAAACCGGGACACACAGGCTGTGTCAGTTTGAATGAAAATTGTGAATGTGCTCCGCTTCCTTCTCCTCCCCCTCTCTCCCTCTCTCTCTCTCCGTTTCCTTCCCTCCCCCTTCATCCCCACCCTACTCTCTTGCGCACTCTTTTTTTTTCCCTCTCACCCTGTTTTGGGTGCCTGTTCTGTCTATATTCCCTCCCATCTTCAAAAATGTTCACACTCCAGACAGACATTTATATTTTTATACTTACCCCCTTCCCCTCTTTTTCTCTCTCATCACTCACTCTCCCTCTCTTTCCTCCACGTTTAAACACATGCACACACATTCATGCTTTCCTCGCTGAGCGCCAGACACTTAACCCTTCGTGTTCTGTGAGCCACTACCCTAAAAATAGTTGATGTATTATGGTATCGGACAGTCGCAGGGTTTATTTAGTGTTTTGGTTTTCACATGTGTGTTTTGATTATTGTCACATATGTGTGATCAGTAACAAATGCCTATTAAAACATACATTTAACTCTTTTATATGCTGTTACAGAGAAATAGTAATATTGTTGTAAACACATGCACATAAACAATATTTGTATAGCATTAATCTGCTTTTTAATAAAACCAAGCAAAATTAACTGGGGGGGGGGGGGATATTTTACTGACTAAACCTTTAGAACGTTTACGTTTAAATGCTATATATATATATATATGTGTGTGTGTGTGTGTGGTTTATTAAAAAAGCCAATTTAAACCTTTTTTTTAAATAAGCAACTGAAAAAAAAGAAAAAACAGAAAAAATAGCTGTTATTTATTAGATAAAAACTTTTTTTAACTTTATAACATTTACATAATGTTCACAAATATTATAATTATATTGTATAGTTATATTTTATTGTCATTTTTAAGCCTTTGACCTATAAATGTAATAGGCAGATAAGAGTACCCAATATATTTAAAAAAAGATATAAACGTGTGCTTCACATTCAGTTTTTAATACATTTATGTTTTTTTTACAGACATTCATTAGACATTTATGTGTCTATGCTCGAACCACATTTAATGTTCAAGTGCCTACAATCACTAACGAGATTTCTGCTATAGAGTCCCGTTCGAAAACCTGTCTATCTACAATAATCATTAAGTTTTAAAATATACGGGTAGCACACTTGCCATTACAAGGACATCTGAGTGACGTATACGTGTGGTATCGAGAAAGAATTGTATGAAGTATTTTCCCCACGGACACTACTTTCAGATGCTGCATTAACGGATCCAGTGTCTGGTTGAGTCAACGTGCCTTTTTTCCTCCCCCTCACGCTCTCCATATTCTCTCCCTTCATAGTGACATATTGATCAGACATAATGGGAGGGGGGTGGAGATGTGGTCATTGGGGTCAGCATCGTGGCTAGACTCCCTCACCCCTGCGCATGACCCCCACCCCTCTCCTCCCATGTCCCTGCTGACCCCAAGCTCCCCTTTTAAAAACTGACCAGCGATCGGCCTCAGCCACCGAATCCGTCTGACATTGGCAGCTGAGGATGGATAGCATGACAGTCAATAGTCTATATAGGACAGGTTGTGGAGGGTGGATCCATATCGGCCGAAGGATGAACAAGGAGCGAGACTGGAGCAGTGCAAGGGGCAGTTCACTTAAAAAATTACTATTCTGCCATCATTTAATCACCTTCATGTTGTTTCAAACATTGTATGACAGACTTATTTCTGTGGAACATAAAAGAAGATATTCTGAGAAATGTATCAAAAATAGTTTAATCAATCAACTCAATTACATTAAAGAACATTTTTCCACACAATTTATTTAGATTTGTACAACAAGACCAAAAGAAGTCCATTAATACAAATAGTGTTTTGTTTAACCAAATGAACACATTTAAGCTGCAGTGTTAGATAATAACTATTTTAGCTATATTAGATGAGCAAGTAATAATCTCATTAGTGGCATATAGTACTTGCTAGTACAGGCTACTTAGGATATAGTTATTGCCAATTGTGTAAGATGAAAAACTAAAAAGTCTCTATATAAATGTAATTCCAATCGAGTGCAAAGCTGTTTTAGACACTGTATGACCAAAGCAATTCTTCAGAATATCTCCTTTGGTGTTTCTTAAATATGAAGCGAGTCATACAGGTTTTCAACAAGATGTGAGTGAATAAATGCTAATAGATTTTTCATTTGCCTCGACTCTCCCTTAAAGACTGTATTTCAGTTTCATGGGGTTTTGGGAAAAAGGTTGTTCGTGACAGCGGAGATCCCAGGGATCTATGAAATATACAGATGAAACAAATTCAAAAATGAATGAGTACCAGTTTTCCATCTCCCTGATCATTTAGCCAAGTAAAAAGCAAACAAGACAGCAGCGACACTACCTAAAAAAACATGGTGGGCTTCCACTCCATTGCTTCCCACTGCCTAGTTATCTCAGATCAGTGAGCTTGAAGGCAATACGACAGGCCAGGGACAGCACTTTAAAAGCACTGGGACGCAGCGGTGGTGCATCTGAGCTGGGAGTGTCTTGCAGAGAGCGCAACACACTGTTAGAAAAGCTCCTCCATTTTAGCAAGTCCCTGCGGACACCCTGATGGACAGACAGAGTGCTTCAGTACATTATGAGGTTTGAGGCACATCAGATAGCGCTGCCTGAGGCTAAAGCTACATCCTACTACCGGTTGAAAATCTTTAGTGATTGGATAACAGCGGTGTGATAATGCTAAGTGACCATTTCAATATACAACAGTAAGAGTCGTTTATAACAGCAGAGAAGTGGGATCATTAGGATTTCAGATGCTTCAGCCTTCGCCTGTAGCAAGCCATAGGTCTTCTCTCATTAATACACGTCTCGAGTGACATGCAATGTTTCTGTTAGGGAGTTTGTAAATGCACCCTAATGACATTATTATTTCAACATTGACTGTAGCGGGGTTAAGTTACACACAGATAAGCCCCTGCAGTCTGTCGCTGTTACAGACGTCTTGGAATGGGTTCCTGCACTTTCATTAGTGCATCTTAAGTGCTTTTCATCATTAAGTGCGTACTATCCTTTACTTTCATTATATGGCCTTTTACTGAGAACACGATCTGGAGCTCGACACGAATGGGTCAGCACAGTGTTCGCATGCTTTATTGCAGAAGAACCTCGCGATCAGAATGAACGGCCCTCTCCTGAAGCTGAGATACCAATCAGAAAAAGAAAAAAAAGAGCAGAATGCAGCTCTAGGAGCCAGCGAATCAATACCAACCATCTAAGAAAGAAAGGCATGGGGGAGTGAGCGAAAGACTAATGGAGGAAGACAAGCCAGAGAGTGGAAGAGTAAAGAGATTAATGTAATAGAGGATTTCCCCTGAAAATGAATCAGTGGGCCAGTGAAATGGAAGGTCAAAGGTAATGGGATTAATGGACATAATTAACTCAACTCGTTTTAAAATTAACTCTTTTTGAAAGACAGCAAAAATATCATTGGTTAGTTAGCAAGAAACCGTGCTCACCAGGGCAATTATTTCACTATAAATGCTGTTAAAATAACAATATTCTGACATTTTATTACAATTAAAAACTGTGGAAACTGAATCTTTTTTTTCTTATGGATTCTTTGATAAACAGAAAGTTCTGAAAAGCAACATTTATTTTGAAGCCATTCAATTTTACATATTTTATTCATATTATTATAACACATTTGTGTGATGCATTGCACCATTATTGTAATCTACCAAACAAAAAAAAACAAGAACTTGATTTTCTTTCTCACAGATGGACAATTATTCTATAAAACTTGTAATATTGTTAAATTCATAAGTAAACTAAGTTCTATTTTCAACAGTTTAAGTGATAGTGCAGGGCTGTCACATTAAACAACAAGGTCAGCATATGCTGCAGTCATTTTAATACATTTACAGTCAACAAATTACACTTATTTGCACAATTTTCATGTTGATTATTTCCACGAACACAATATAATAATGATTCCTGTACATATCTTTTATGTTTTATTTTTTTATCAGCAGCTGACTCTCGCAAGCACGTTTCTTTAGGGTCATTTATAGGTGAGCTATGTTGAAGTCTGTGCTTTGTATGATGTGTTGCTCTCTATTTCTTTAACAGGTGTGTCCATGTCTTTTCGTATACCATCTAATTCATTGCTCTCATCTGCCATCACCACAGCTTTCCATGATTCCTGATGCAGCTTTTCGTTTTTTTCTGTTATCTGGGGTGACGGTGGATCTGTTGCCACCAAAGCAGGCGGAAGATATTTGAACTCCTCCTCATTTATATCAAAATCCTTCATTTTATGATCAAGCACCCACCAGCGTCCCACAAAGCCCACATCTAGCACACGTTTTGGCAGTTCTGACCAGGGCACAGAGATCGCAGAGCAGCGCGCCTCATACAGGCTGGACTCGGGGTCGTAGTCTGTGTAATAAGTCAAAGACGCGATGCCCAGACTGGCATGGCGCAGCCTTCCCTCGTTTCGCAGCTTCACAAGGGTCTGGACGTGTCCATCTGAGGTGCCACTGCGTATCCATGGTGACAGAAGAGCCAACCGGTTGGAGGTTTCTAGAAGGCTGGTCTCAAAGGAGGCATCATCAGGGTTGGTGTAAAAGCAGGCGTACATTCCTCCCAGAAGACCAAAGTAGACAGAGGCTTTAAGGGGTCGCTCCCGGGCACCCAGCACAGCCTCCCGACAAGCCTCCTTATAATCAGTTAAAAGACTACGGAACCATACACCTGAAAACAGTAAAGAAATATCTTGATTCATGTTTAGGTAATACAGCTTTCCAAATGCCACCTATTCTATGAAAGACGATGCAGTGAGAAAAAAATAAAGAAATACAAAATTGTATATTTAATGCCACAATAACACACACACACACATATACATATATATATATATATATAAAAATAGTTAGCAAACTAATATAAATGTATTTCCCTAGATAGAAAATAACAGTTACTCCATGCAGATAGTAACTAAGTTAAATGTACACTGGACTCGCGTGATTGACCGTCTAATCGTAATACAAACGGTGTGTTCATACTTTTGCTTGAAGGAAAAAGAATAACCGTGGTTTAAACTTACCTGCGCGACTGTTATTCAGCCTTTGCCACCTTGTGCCCTTGGTTGTCTCTATAGCTGCTGTGGAGCAGCATCTCTTCAGCAGCCACGAGGCGGCCATGTTAGCAAATGAACTCGCGAAATGTGAGAGTTCACAGTTCACCGTGAATATAGCACAGGAAGAGCTTCCAGCCGGTAGTTTCCAACCATGGCTCAACGTAACACCGGAGGCATGTGAAACTGTTGAGCCAACATGGCGTGGAAGCACGGTACGGAAAGTCTGGATGATCCTCCATGAATATTTAATTGTAAATAAGGGGAAGGAAGTGTCGTTCAAAATTCTGCATAAATGTTATCCAGCCAGTCACTACATGCTAAAAATTAAAAGGGACATACATTTTAAATGCACTTCCTGCGGGGATCACCCAGAAACTGTGACACATCTGTTTTGGTACTGCTCTTTTACACAGAGGGTCTGGAAGGAATTTAGTAGGTTTATTATTGACCATATTTTAAGGGAATTCTCTTTACGATGGGAAAATGTTTTACTTTGTTTCTTTAAAATCCCCAAGAAGAATGATAAATGTTTCTTTATAATAAATTTGTTAATACTTTTTAGCTAAGTTCGTTATCCATAAATGTAAGTTTTCTAATAAAACACCACATTTCTGTCATTTTCTTAAGGAGGTGGAATTGTATATAAAATCAATATAAGACTCCACCAACAAAACAACACATATATGTGAATTTTTGCGTGTATTTATATAGTTTTTTTTTTTTTTTTACCCGGTCATCTGTATTAGTATTCTATACTGTATACTTCATTTGCTTGTACGTTGTATACTCATGTGTTCAATAATATATATATATATATATATATATATATTCAACAATAAAAAAGGAAGCACGGTACGTGTAATGTTATTGTTTCCGTGCGGAAACAAAATACTGCCTTTTCGGTTCCACCATCAGACAAGTCACAAGAACAGGAAATAAATAATGTTTTAACGTTTTTGTTTTAAACAAAAAATAAAGATTTTGAATCAAATATTACGACCTGTGAACGCTGAATGTGGCGAGAAACTTATGACAATATCATATACGTATGTATTAATAAATATGATGTCCAATACATGAAACTATTAGACAACAGTCAATAAAGTGTTTTATAAAATAAGCCTACTTACAACAACTAAAAATAAGAACGATACAGGGGGTCTTTATTTACAAAGAGATAAAAAAGATACTTTCATCTTGGATATATTTTATCTTATAAACAACCGGCCTAGCTGATTCTTAATCTTAAGTCATCAATCTAGTAGAAATAAAGAGGTAAAACAGGTAAAAAACGTAGCGGTTTTAGTTCCGGCTTTATTCCGGTCACGTGATTGTGTTTTGACGCATCCGAACGCTGCAGGTGACGTGGAACATGGGGACGAAAAGGATAAAGCCATGTGTATTGAGACGATATCAAACCTATTCAAGCTACAATTGATTAGGCTAATGGCTTTTTAAATCTCGGTTCGTCAAAAGATACTATTAAATACCAAGCAATTGTGTTTGTAGCCTACCTGCTAGCTCAAAACAAGCTAGATTGTTGAAGGATTGGCGCAGGATTACCATATTGTAGCAGCTACCAGGTGAGGGAATCAGTCTGAATGTGATTTTGGTGGTGACAGCTGACGTTTGATTATATAATGTTTATTGTCATTTCCCGCGCAGATAGTATTCTTATGAGAACTCTGTGATCTCCAGTCATGGCTAGTCCAGATGATTTAAAGTTTCAGGGTGAGGTTCATGTGTCTTAGGTGTTCTTTCT
>JAUMHI010000035.1:6521091-6541097 GCA_032359435.1 Enteromius unitaeniatus
CTGTGATCTCCAGTCATGGCTAGTCCAGATGATTTAAAGTTTCAGGGTGAGGTTCATGTGTCTTAGGTGTTCTTTCTAGCTTTGTCTCTCTTGTCTTTCTGCTTCAATCTTTCATTCTGCACGTTTCCAGAGTTTGAGGAAGCCGCAGATCTCCTGTCTTCAAATCCTGGAGCTTCGACCCTCAGCATCTCCAGCCCTGGCGCCGCAGCCTCCTCTGGAGATGTCAGAGTGGATCTGTCAGACGATGAAGACAATCAGCAAGAGAGTTCAGAGGTGAGCCGTGACACCAAACAAGCAAATGAGGCTACAAAAAGCTGATTATTCCACATGCATAGTAGGGGTCACTGGTATAAGCCATTTTCTTTTCATTTTCCCACAGTTGCTTGGAGGTGAAAAACAAACTGGGGGCTTTTGGACGTTTGAGTACTATCAGTCATTCTTCAACGTAGATACAATGCAGGTACATTGGTTTTTCCTAAAAAATAAATAAATAAAAGCATCTGCCAAAAACATAAAAGTCACCCTGGACCACAAAGCCAGTCACACGTAGTATGGGTTTATTTGCAGCAATAGCCAAAAATACATTGTGTGGGTCAATATGGTAAATTTTTCTTTTATACCAAAAATCATTAGGATTTTAAATAAAGATTATGTTCAATGAAGATATTTTGTACATTTCCAATTTTTTATTAGTAATATGCATTGCTAAGGACTTAATCCAGACCCGTTTAAAGGTGATTTTTCTCAGTATTTGTTTCTGCACCCTCAGATAGTTGTATCTCAGCCAAATATGGTCCTATATTAACAACGCTTATTTCAACAACTTTCAGATGATGTATACATCTCAATTTCAAACACTGGACCCTTTTGAGTGGTTTTATGGTCGAGGGTCACAAATGTAAATACTGTTAGTGAGTATTCAAGAACCTGACATGACAAAATAACAGATATTGCTTTATTATTATCATTCTGCATAGTCTGCAGATTGACCTGTATCGTTGAAACTTTTGATGAGAAGTTTAAATGAGAAAAAAAGTCACACACTATTTTGAAAAAAAGTAAAAAACAAAACAGGCTAACTAGTATTTTTGACAATAAGCACATAATAATAATAAAAGAAAATTCCGCTTTTAACCTTTATCTCACATCTTGATAAACACATATTTTAAAGGGAGATCGTGGTTGCTTGGTCGTTTATATACATGAAGCTTCCACATTCAATGTAAACTATCAACGACCCTAATGTCCTAGTAATTGTATGCACTGTTGTCTTCATTATTGTAGGTCCTGGATAGGGTAAAGGGCTCAGTCATGCCTTTGCCAGGACGGAATTTCGTCAAACACCACATTCGAAATAACCCTGATCTCTACGGTAATGTAGATATTATTTTTAATCTTACAGAGCACCTGTCACCAGTCAAACAATGCCTTTTATACTTGAATGAATCTGGATTATCACAAAACGTCTTAGTTTTTGTTATCCTTCCACTTGTCAGGTCCTTTCTGGATCTGTGTGACTCTAGTGTTCTCAGTGGCCATCAGCGGAGACCTCTACACATTTCTGGTTAATAAGGGAGACCCAGAGTTTCACTACAGACCTCAATTCAACAAAGGTGAGACTGCAGTAGGCATGACAATTTGTGGCAAACAATTCTTTTAGTACTTTAAGAATAATTTGACCTATTTACAAATATAAAAGAACAACTTTTTGGTTGGTTATGCCTTTGCTTTAGTCGTATAAGCATTTCATAGAAATGTTATTATATGAACATCCAATCAGATTTGAGGTTCAGTGAAGCTAAAGGCCAACCCACAACTCATAGATTCAAGTCGAGTTTTTTTTTTTTAATTAAAAGAACATGTTTATGTCAGTCCCTTATGAATATGCTAAATGCAGATTTTGCTCTGTTTCAGTGTCGATTGCAGCCGTCACTGTGTTCCTCTATGCGTGGCTGGTGCCTCTAGGACTCTGGGGCTTCCTAACGTGGCGTCAAAGTGTTGAGAGACAAATCAGTGGATACACATTTTTAGAGACTGTGTGTGTCTATGGTTACTCTCTGTTCATTTATATCCCTGCCTCGGTAAGTTTGTGACGATATTTAAGACGTGGTCAGACTTCTTGATGTTAGAGCAGGTAAGTCATGTCTCAGTCTCTGTTTTCAGATATTATGGACCATTCCCATCAACTGGCTCGAGTGGCTATTGATTGTCATTTCCACGGTGATCTCGGGCTCAGTGTTGGTAATGACGTTCTGGCCGGCTGTTCGCGATGACACAAGACTAACAGCATTCGCTACCATGGCTGTAATAGTGTCACTTCATGCCCTTCTGGCTGTTGGCTTTAAGGTGAGAGAAACTCTTCCAAGGAATATTTAAAATCATGTGACTTTCAAACTATGCTTAAAATTCACCTTTGTCATCACAGGAGTAAGTTAAATTAAATAAGAATACAGGAATTTTAAATTGTAACTTTTATTATTTCACAATAATTATGTTTTTAGTGTATTTTTTATAATTATTACTGATGTCAAATGTTTAAATATATCCTGTACAAAGGACTGAAATAACTGCACATGCAGGTTACTTGCTCATTTCTTGTGAAATGTGTCCTTTACAACAAACACTAAGCTTTAGTGTTTAACATACACTTGCATCTCTTGTTTTAGCTCTACTTCTTCAAATTGCCAACATACACGGGACCATCGCACCCCGGACAACATACGACCCCAGGCGCAAGTAACACAACACGTGCTGTGGGAAAGCCTCTGTGACCAACTGAACTGGAACTTGGGAGTCTTTATATTTAAAGGACATGAAAAGTGTGTAGTAATTATGAGACCTGAGCAAAGGAGTTCAGTGTGCTGATGCTTGATGCACACAAACATTCCCAGCAAACACATCGAAAGTGTTTCCAGTTTGTAACTAACCCAGCAGATAACCTCCCTTAAGTAAAATCACAAGGACTTACTGAAGACTTTAGTTTTTCTTCAATACGTATAGTGACCTGCCTGATATTTTCCTCAAGTGTTATGGTCACTTTTTTGTTTGTTTCTTTAAATCAGAATGGAATAATTTATGAGTGATCTTGTATTACAGTAAACTGCTTTGAGGTTTGCCTTATAACCCCTGACTGCTTTCTGTCCTTTTAGGCTACTTTTTCTCATTATTCTGTAAGTTGAGAGGAAGTACCTGTATTAAGTATTTAATGTTGCTTTCCTGGACAGTTTTCTGCTTGACACTGTGGATTAAAATCATTTTTGTCAGGGTCAAACTTGTCTTTTTGAGCTTGTTTGGTATAAATGTGGAGAGATGCAGCACACATTTTGGAGAAATGTTCTGCACTTGCGTAATAGAAGTCGTAATCTTTTAGATATGGTTCAACCAATTATGAAACTTTTGTCATTTACTCACCCTCATGCCATTCCAGACCGGTGTAATTTTATTCTGTGGAACATAAAATGTTATGGATAGTGTTGATAGTGAACTATTTTGGTGCCCAGTGACTTCCGCTGTATGGAAATCAACACTTTCTGTAAAATATTACGTTCCACAAAATAAACTAATATGCTTTTGAAATTATATGATCAGAGTACATTTATTTTCAGTTTAACTAATGTTTGCTCATTTAAAGATACTCCTCAAAAATGTTCTCATTCCACCTATATGACTTTTATTCTGAGCCTTAATCTGAGCTTTTCCATAAAGAAAACTGGACAGTGCCCAGTGGCTGATCATCAATAAGAACATAACAGGACCTAAAAACCATCCCCATGACTAAAAGTAGTATTCTGAAACAATACAACAACTTTGTGTTAGAAAAAGACAAAAGTAATTATTGAAACTGCGCACTGGCCACTTTAATTATATGGAAAAGAGCAGCTTAGGTGGCAAAATTTCTCGTTTCATGAAAGATAAAAGTCACATCGGTGTCAAACAACATGAAATATTACAGAACACTTTACAATAATGTTCATATTTTTGCAGCTTTTGTCTTGGTTAAATGTTCATTGCGGCAATTTATCATTGATTTTAAGTTGTACAAACTAACATCAATGTTTTATACAATAATTAATAAAAGTATATTCATGGACTAAAATGAACCACAATATAGGCTGTGAAAATGAATTATTTCATGATAGCAAATTGCATGAAAAGAAATGGAAAGTGTAAGGTGCTACTGAGTTTCCTCTGTTTAAAGGGACAGTTCACCACAGAAAAATGTAAATGTTATCAGTTGTTCAGCGTTACGTCATTCCAAAAGTTTCTTTCATATGTTGAACACAAAAGAATATATTTTAAAGAATTCTGAAGAAACAAACAGTTGTTAATCCCCAAAACTTTCCAATACAGGGAAAGATACCCCATGGAAGTCATTGGAGACCATCAACTGTTAATTAACAGTATTCTTCAAAATATACTTTTCTGTTCAATAAAAAAGAAACACGTACACGTTTGGAATGGCATGAGGGTCAGTAAAAGACAACATACTCGTTTTTGTGTAAACGATCCCTTTAAGACACATCTGCGTTGCCATCTACAACCCATCGAGGGGTGCATTTCCATATGACTCTTCAAACTCTCACGTTTGATTTTATACTCCCCCCACCCCCCAATGCCATTCATAAAACAAAACAAATGCTACTGTAAGCAGCCACACTCAGGGACTTCTCCATCAACATTTAATTTGCTCCTTTTTTTTGTCTGTAGCTTTTTTTGTGAAAGAAAACAAAAAAAAAACAAAAAAAAATATTTAATTCTACAAACTAGCAGACATGGTTGTTTTCATCTCATGATCGTTGCTAAATCAAACTGAATTAACTGAAGAAGAAAAAAAAAAAAGTGACTGGAAGTGGTGCATACGACTTCATAGTCTTTGATGGGGCAATCATGTCATATCATATCCCCGGTGAAAGAAAGGGAGGAGAGAGAGGGGAAAGGGGGGGAGGGAGCAAAAGAGCAGGAAAATTATAGCTAGTGAGGTATCAACTTGATCTCCTTTCCTCAACAGGTCTCACAACACACAGAAGTTGACAAGAAAAGGGTTCTGGGGGTGGGGGTGGGGTTGGTGTAAACTAGGATACTGCAATTCCTGCTGCAGCGGTCAGTGTGTGTCCACCGACCTCACCGTTTATGTCGTTCATCCATCTGTCTTCCTCCCCCCAGTGCCGACTGTCCTTCCCAGCACTCCGCCATCCTCCTTGTCTGATAACAGAGGGTGCTGGTATTCTTATTCCTAAAACCTTTGTGTCCTTATAATTAACTAACAATGAATCCTCCAAATTTACAAGTCAGACCTGCGTCGATATGAAGTCGGAGGTTGACGGGGACAGTCTGGATAATCCATTCTCAGAATTCACCTCAGAGAACACCAAGCGACATAAATCTGGGATTGCACTACATTAAAACACAGTCAATGGAATGAAAGTAAGACGATCTCTATCTACACTATGGTTGTCTACAGGCAGGATCCAGCAGCACTGCGCTAGTAGTTGTAAAGAACATTGTGAGCGTTTCTTATGGCAAGCGATGGGAGGTTGTGAACATGGAGATGGCCGGCAGAAGCCCATGCTGAGAGAATCGAGATGCGATAGCCGGTCGATTTCACCGGTAAACGTATAAAGAGCCGAAGGTGAAGGTTCAACGGAGCCGGAGCTGTTAGGAACAGTGGCAAGATCCTGCAATAGATCTCCAATTCATATCAATAGTCAATGATGGCATTTATGTGGCTAAAAAAAAGGGGGAGTTCATGAAATAAGGGGGAACATGTGCACATTTGTAAAGCATTTATAAAAAAAAAAAAAAAAGTGTCCCGTTGTCAGCGTTCTTCCGAAAGAGTCCTTTTCATTGAGTCTCTGGTTTGTGCTTTTTCAGCATGCTTACAGACAAGTGCTGCCTCCTAGTGGCTGGTTGTGGAGCAGGCGCTGCGTGATTGAGGTGGGAGGTGGGGGGTAACAATGATACACCTCAGACGTGTTAAACCGGCCAATGCCTGCGCATGTTAACGTTATAGGGCTGCAGGACGGATATGCAAGAATAAAACACCAGAGAATATGAATATATATATATAGATATATATATATATAGAGAGAGAGGCTATAAAGTGATGGTCAGAGACTGGTGCATCGGTTTTGGTTTTCTGAATTTGGCTGTGGTCAGTTTACAGGGGCTGGGGGGGTGGGATAGGGTGGGGTGAGGTGGTTGGAGGGAAAGGGGGGGGGGTTAACTGGACATGCAAAGGCCATCCTTTGGCCTTAGCTCCCGTAGTGCATGGTGTTGCTGGGGATGGCCATAGGAGATGCCATGGAGATAGCCGGGCCCCCCATGGTGAACTGGTTGGTGACGGGGTAATAGGGACTGCTGCTGCTGGGACCCTGCTGGGCAGTTGTGGCCCCTGAGAAGAGAGAAAAGCAACATCATATCATTTGCATTAAAGAGTGTGTAGTTTCTGAGAAGTTTGCTTCCGTTTTTATATGCAAGTTTGTTTTCAAGGTGGAAACCTCCTAGTGTGCATTTGTTGAGTGCCTGTGTTTGCACATAAATAAATGGAGTATATTTTGAAAGGGTGTATGTGTACATCAAGTGTTCTTGTGACCACTTAAGTAAACAACCAACATTGGGGATGTGCACAGTACTCAAAAAATACATCATAATCCTAAAGTTTCAGGTTCATTTCAAACTGTTCAGCTTTACATGAAACTTAACTGGAGAGACTATAAAATATTTTTTTTTTTACCGCCTGTGTTTACATACAATGAAGGGGTGTATATTTTGAAAGGCTGTATGTGTATGTTAAGTGTTCAAAACTACCATTTGTTAACTACTCCACTCAGCACACACTACCAGTACTGTAAAGACCTAGTCATATCACAGCAACACATTAAACAACACACTTTCACACATTTTAAAATGTTTTTAGTGATATGTGCCTTTACTTGGTCTACTCCATATGGACAGAAGAAAAACAAGAAATTCTCTAGTTATGCCGAAACCCATAGAGCTCATCTTCACAACACAAAGATATTTTTAATATTCTTTCATCCTCAACATCATCACAGAAACTCAGCCACACTTGCTTGACACACAATAACCAATTAACTTTGCTCTTGCACATCAAGCAAGCACATTAAACAGCTTCTGTTTAATGCGCAATGATTAGTATTTATGCAAGAATAGAAGCTTTTACAAAAAGTTAATTTATGTCATTTTGGTAATACTTTAGTATAGGGACAGATTCACGCTATTAACTATATTTATTAGCATGCCTATTATTAACACACTGGCTGTGTATTAGTATTTATAAAAGCACATTCTGCATGACCTCATTGTTTTAAGCATGCAAGTGTAGAATTTCAATGTTGGGATGAAAATTATGAGAGAATATTAAAAGAAATCTTTATTTTTGTTCTGAAGATATGCAAAAGTTGTATTTTTCTATTTGATTCAACATGAGGGTGCACATATAATTACAGAATGTACATTTTTGGGACAGCTATCAATTTATCTGTAGGAGTCCAGGTCTTGTTTTATTCTGTGAAGACAGCGAGAGCAGAGACACTCACCCTGGACGATTCCGGTGCTCATTATAGAACCCATTCTGGAGTGAGTGTGATTCACAATCCCCGTGTTCACTGGAGGAGAAAAAAAGAAGACATCGCTTTTCAATTTACACAAGAAATGAGTTATACATGAAGCACAGGAATATTTGTTACAAAACTAATGAAAGGAATGAAAGGCTGTTACAGATTGTATTTTGTATAAAACAAATATATATATATATATATATATATATAATTGACTGTACTATAAAAGGTTTTAGAATAGATATTAAAATAAGCATGTTTATAAGCATGCTTATTAAAGGGGGTCATACACTGTTTCCCTGAGGAATAATTATCAATGATTTTTTTAGTTATTTTGACTATTTGGACTGGGGACTGATGCTTTCATAACATTAATCTAAGAAAGGATCAAGTTAAAGATTTGATCCTTCTTGATCAGGACCTATACAGGTTTTTTTATTATTAATCTTTGGTTCTTAATGGGATAGTTCAAAATTCAAAATCTGTATGATTTCCATTCATCTAAACACAAAAAGACAAAAAAGTTTCTCACATAATTTTTGTCCATCCAAAATATGGTAAACACTGAAACTCAAATAAACATACTTGCTTGATCTTTGTCAGCCAATGAGGTTTGAACTTTTGTATTACTAATGTCATTCTGAACCCGCAAGACCTTCGCTCATGTTCAGAACACAAATGAAAGTGTTACAGATTAAATCAGAGAGCCATCCGACTCTCTATAGACAGCAATACAACGAAAATTATCCCAGACATTGGTAAAACCGCCCATGTGCTTTATGACACCAGTGGCCCAGTTTTGTTATGCTATGAGAATACATTTTTGTGCAAAGAAAACAAAAATAACCCCAAAACAAGATATTTTTGTAGCTCCAGCAAAACTACTGATGTCACAACCTGTTCTACCATGTTTTTACTATGTTTCTGGATCATTTCAGTTGTATTGCGATCTATGGAGGGTCAGATAGCTCCACGACTTCATCAAAATATCTTCATTTGTGTTGCCAAGATGAATGAAGGTCTTCCAGGTTTGGGATGACATGAGGGCGAGTAATGACAGATTTTTAATTTTGGGGTGAACTACCCCTTTAATGTCTTTTCACACCTTTTTGAAGTGTGAAGTTTCAAAGAATGGACAAAAAAAAACTAAAATTAAAAAAATATTTGTGTTGCAAAGATGAACTAAAGTCTTATGGATTTTGAAAGACACAAGGATAAGTAACTGATTTTCATTTTTTGGTAAAAAAAAAAAAAAAAAAAAAAAAAAATCACTTTAAAAACACCACAGAGCTAATTTCACTTCTCATATGTGTGTATTTGTGAGCGTGTGTGTAAATATCCATACGTGCATGCGTGTCTGTACCAATGGGGATGAGATTGTTGTGGGACACGGTAGTCCCACTGCCGCCAATGACAGTGCTGAGATCATAGGCTGTAGGCATCCCTGACAAAACACAGACAGAGCCAAACATCAGCAGCAGCACACCAGTTGCGCATCACACTTCAGCCAACTGATACACATCTGAAAAGAGGTCAGGAGGGACGGTTTTATCAGAGGCTTCCTGGCGATGTACCTGACACACCCATGCCTTGGCTCATGCTGTAGGTTCCTCCAGTGTTCCACATGTTCTCTGACGGGGATGAATAATGTGAGCCTGGAGGAGGGGCCGGTGTTGTGCCCGTGTACCTGCAGAACACAGAACACAATGCATGTCGCAGGCATCCTCTTACTGCTTTCCAAAGCAACGCTCCCACTCACCGGAAGAAGGGGTTCTTGAGGTCAAGTAGATTGCTGGACTTGGAGCCAGTCTGGTCCACTTGAGCAACAATACTAATGTCATAGCTTTGTCTGTGAGAAGAAGTGGGAACAAATAAGACCACGAGAAGAACAAAGCGAAACAGCATGTGGGTTAAACCACAAAGGACCGTGTTCCTCACCTCTTGTTGGCGATTAAAACTGCAGTGCCTGACATTGTGTCCCCCGCCTTGGCAAAGAGAGGAGACTGCAGCAGACAGCGCACCTGGTACCAGTGAGTGAGGGGTTCTGTGGGGGCCGTGGAGAGCCACACTGTCATCCTGTTCGGACAGACACAGGATAAGAAAACATCTAAATAACTCACTCATGTCCAGGTTTTCCAATAGTTTTAAAATCAAGGCCACATTCCCATACGTTGAAATCAGCAAGAGGAAATTAATATAAATGATCACACAACTACTTGACTACTTCTGAAAATCTTAACTGATGTATACTTATAGTCCACATACCAATTCTTCAATAGTCATGAGTCAAGCATCAATTAAAAGGGATTTTTTGGTATGTAACAAAATTCATGAATGAAATATAGTTTATTTTAGTGGTCCACATTCAGGACCTGAACCCCTCAAAGCAAACTGAAAGTCAACTTATAATTTGCAGTGTCATAAAATTAAAATGGACAAAAAAATATATTTATATTCAAATAAGTAAAAAAAACATATACTGAAATGGATCTAAATCAATATTCAATTGGTTTAACATTAAAACAACAACAAAATGGTAAGATGGATGTGATCTAAGCAAACCACTGACACAGTGAAAGCACAGAAAACCAGGTTCTTTCAATTAGATCACATTTCTGTTTATTTGAAATGGTCTGAATTTGGTTCCAAGAGAGAAGACTGAAGTACAGAAACACTTTAAAGAGAATATGCTGGAACTTACACTGATCCAATGAATGCGACATCAAACCAAAAAGCCAGCCCATGTACAAGCCCTGAATGCATCATGTGGAATTTGAAAGGGATTTCTATCCTGAAAAAAGCAAGACAAGAATATATAAAAATGTAACCTTCTTTTTGTACTTTTCCCATATACTAAAAAAACTAAAACAAACAAATAAAAAAAACAATAAAATGAAGCATTTGGTAGAAACGTACTTGTAAAGATCCTCTTCTTTAGCTTCTAAAAAGTTCACTGTGTATTTCACCGATTTGGCCATCAGGATCCTGATATCGAACGTGTCCTGAAAGAAATCACAGAGCAAATGAGAAAAGGAAGGATATGGAAGCTCAGTCCTACACGCAGAAAAGGATGAAGCTGAACCTGAATAAAACCAACAGATGTGCTGTGAGGCCTCTTGTCAAGGGCTGAGCCACAGTAAATCAGACTCAGTCCTAGCTCAGAGAGCTCTCCTGCCCCAGGCTGAACTCTGAAGGGTGCTACACCAGCGCCCCCTGGAGCCAGACCACAGCAGGTCACTGTCCCAGCAGTGTAACACCATTACAGGCACAGCGAATGCCTGAACAGCTGACTACTGCTGGATATAAACCACACACACACACACAAACAGACTGTAAACTACCATTATGATGTCTGGAAATCAGTGGATTGAAAATCAAGCACACAATCGACAACTTTACTGGCTTCTCGAGTAAACAAAAGTAGAAAAAGCAGCTCTGACAAATTTCAAAAACACTGAAAATAAAAATGTAAAAAATCAACACCCAAAATTACCCATATAGAGAGTTCTTGTGCACATAAAGATGTGCTTCACAAACCTTCCTTGATGGACCTAAATTCATAGCATACCCTTTGACCACACAAAAACTGAGCTCAGAAACCTAGCCCAAGAAGTAAAGCCTTTCATCACTGGCACAAAGGCGAGCATACATACTTCACTCGAGTCTCCTATATGAAACTGCCACTGAATCCAGTTTCCCAATCCATGAACTTTGCTGGCTTTCTCAGTTTCCAAGAAACATCCTCACCGTTCTCATTCGGGCTCAAGTTCGTAACCCAATCCTGTCTGTATTTACCCCCAAGCCCTCGCCGCTCATCTATAACCAGTGAGGAGACAAATCTCCAGTTACCTTCATACTTCACACTATTTTTTAGTGTACTCTTTCCTCTGAAGGCACAAACACAAGCCCGTGTGTTTACAGCTTTCTGACTTGAGAACTTTCCAAGCTGTGGCTAACTCTAAAAAGCGAGCGTGTACTTCTGAATTAACTTGCACACACCCGATCCGCCAGTCATTAGCTCCCATTTCTCACCACAATCGGCTGTCTGAAGTATTCGTCTACTGCAGCTCCTCTCAGCGCAGACAGATCCACCCCATGGAAAGACGGCTGGTACCTGAAAGATTCAGTTTTGTAAGCCTAAGCACAAAAGAAATGACCTCAGCCACCCGATGACCTTATCCTCTTTTTAATAAACTCACCAGAAATTGGCCTTTGTAAACTGCTCCATGTAAAGCTGCTCATCTGTGAAAGGGGCGAGGTGCACGTCTCCGATTGTGGGAAACATTTTGCCTAAAAGAACAGAAATGTGTCATGTAAAGATATTGATACACTTTGTGTACATCAGTCTGTTGTTGTTGGGTTGCTTTTACTAAAAATAACCCTTTGTACCGTTGGGCTTGAGGAATTTTTTGGCATGCAGGTAGCTCTCCAGCATCCTTTCGTTGAACAGCATGTAGCCCATGGGTTCAGAGATGATTATGTCCACCTGCTCAGGTAGGGACACTTCCTCCACTTTCCCAGGAATCACCACAACACGCTCTGACAGCCTGTTACTGTTCACAAGAACCTGTGGACACAATTATGAGCATTACTACTTCTATTACCTAGCATGAAATTCAATTAGCCAATGCCAAAAGCCATGTTATTACATCTAATTACGAAATTCTGCATTTGGCACAATTTAATACCAGCTTCCTTTTATAGGAGAGGAATACAAATAAATGAAAAACAAATCAACAAATATAATATATAAGCGTACTACCACTTATATCATAGTTTTTTAGTACAGATTTCCCACGTCGCACAATGACCTGGATATTTATAATCGATGATTAAATGTCATTTTATATGTGACATATACTCATAATTGTGAAACACAATAACATCATACTACCACAAGACAACACCATTTAAAACGTTTGTGGTCAACGAGATTAATGAATTTAATCAAAGGTTAATGTACACATGACATGTTACACGTTTCTATTTAAAGAATCCCATATATATTAGAATAAGTTGATTACAATAATTTCGGAAGTATTATGTGACACTGAAGACCAGAGCAATGACTGAAATTCAGCTTTGCATCACAGGAATAAATACATTTAGTATTATATTTAAATAGAAATTGGGTCACTTTACTGTATGTTTGCTCAAATAAATGCCTTGGTAATATAGTAATTTTTTTTCCTCACAGACCCAAACCTTTGAGCAGCAGGAATCTGTCATACCTCTGCATGCTGAGCCATGGTACTGGCCTCCACAGCATAAACTTTACGAGCACCAGCCTGAGCTGCGAAAAATGACAGAATCCCAGAGCCACAGCCTACATCCAGCACCACCTGAAACACAGGGGAAGGATGAGGGAAAAAATCTAAATCAATTGATATGACAACAACGTTCAAACTGCAGTTTTAATTTAATTAATTTAATTCACTGAGAGAAGTATTCACAAGGAATAATCTTTTTAAATTAAGTGGAGGGAAATGCCAGTCAGTTTCAGTTCTAGATATTTTCATCTGGCCAAAATCAAAGCTAAAAGTCATAATAGTCAAAATGTCTGACTAATAACATTTTTTTGTAAATGGAGAACAAGAAATGCTTCCATAAGCAATTCTGAAACTACTCCACTCCATGCCATCTACAAATACACAACCCTCAAACTATACAGTAACAAATGGACCAATGAGACAAACAACAGTACTTTATCCTTGAAGTCAGTATGATTCTGGAGGATGGCCCGTTGATATGTTCCAGTTCGCACATAATCCTGCATCATGTTTTGTTGCTGAGAGAGGTAGCCATAAAACTGAAGAAAAGAGAGAAAGGGGGGCATTCATATCAAAACCACTTCTGTTGATGTCAACTTCTCCATTGGAAATAAAGGCAGTCTGGATACTTTACAAACTCATTTAAAGTATCTCTTAAAGTTGTAAGGCAAGAATAACTGGTTCATAAAAAAAAAAAAAGTGTTTTGTTTAAGCATGTTAATTGGAAGCCAAACACACCTGGAAATACTGTACAGCTGAGGACTCCTCCGTCCTCTCACTGAAGACTGAGTGTTCACCCCCATGTCCACGGCAATTCTTCAGGAGGTTATAGAACGACGAGAAATCTGGAAAACGCAACACCAGTGAATACATTGAGAGATTACTCTCTTTATTCAGGTTTGCCCGCAGTCATTTCAATTAAAAGTTAGTACACAATGAGCGACTGCAGCTGTGCTTTATAACTAAACAGCATGGCAGCTACAATACAGACCATATTCATGGTAAGAAAAGGGAGAAAACGAGATATATCTAATACTAAAATTCTTTTATTATCCTTTTTTATTTTTACTTGGGGCGCCTGAAATGTTAGAGTGAAACTGAAAAGAGTCCTAAAGGAGATCAGAGTCCATCAAATGCTTGGCTTGTCTGAATGTCTCTTAGCGAACTGCTGAATCACAATAAATTCAGTGAGACCTCTAAAAGATGGCATTACCTGCTGGAGATGCAAACTGCAGGAGGACGCTGTTACAGCCCAGAGTAATGATGAAGGACTGCTTCCCAACACGACTGCATTCTGTCTCTCGTGATACTGAACACTTGAAGACACACGTCTCCTCATCTGTGGGGGGGGAAGCAAACTCATGGATGTTAGCAAGCCTAACCCTAAAACAGAGCAATGTTCTTGTATTAATCCTTTTACGTACAATTTGTTGCAAAAACTGCTTTACTTTCTTTGTATTTACCAATTTAAAGCCGCATTTCACCTTTACTATGAATTACGCTAGGTCCTTAAGGGTTACTACCATCTAAACAAAGCATAGACCTGTTCATAAACATTAAGTTGGCCTTCTAAGCACTGCAACAGTAAGTGAGGAAGCCAGGATGAGGGATTTTGTCATCTATTTGTCCAGCTGTTGCAGGATTAAGTCAAGCTTTCCACAGACAGATTAGGCTTGCACTCATTTATATAATTGAGCTGAAAACAAGCACAGCAGCTCAAGAAAGTAGCTTTTAAACAGAGGGCAAGGGAATAAGACCACGACAATCTGAGCTTTAGAGCTTGGCATGCCATTAAAACACCCAAAAGAGAGTTCAACCAAGTATGTTTGACTGACTAATGTATATTATGTACACATTTCGTTTGGAACAATACATTTCACACACACCGATACCCGTTTTGTTGACTTTTTGTGTTTTTCTCTTCTTTGCGAGCCCATTGAACACTGGTTAAAAACAGTTATTACTATTAATATTATTATTGCTATCATTAGCAACCTTGTCAACTGCACAACAAGATCATCCATGTGACGTCAACACTGCAGGACGCATACTGGCAGCAAATATTACTCCAACACAGGTGCAAATCATTTTAATACTTCCCTGAAGTGCCAATTTATTAGTCAAAGAAAAAAAATTTATAAATACACTTTCAGCACCCCTCAATAGATCTTAAAGTTTACACAACTATAAAGAGCACTCTTTTGCGCGAGTTTGTCAAAAGGTGCAGAGTATCGCTCTAATTGTCAAGGAATAAACTTGGGTTTTCGACTAATTGGTGAAATAAATAATGTGGTATTCGAGGCTCGAGCGATAAAAAGTTGTCCAGCGCATCTGTTTCAGTAAGACATTCATCTCATCCACGGGACAGGGGCAGCATGAGGCTCCAAACAAAAGCCCTGAGCGCTGAATGAGCAGGCGGGACGCTGGAGAAAAGGAGGCGGGGGACCCGCTATTGTTCCCCGCAGAACAAAGATGAAAGCCCAAACGGTGCTGCCCCAAGAAACCTCTGCGTAATTTCACATTACTTTAGCAATGCTTGCAGGACTTCAAGAAAAACAGCGCGGTAAACAGTGTAGTAAACAGTGAAGAGGTGGCGCAGAACTGCGCGTCTGGGCTGTCCGCAATCAATCAACTAAAGTCAGCAGCATCCATTCAGACCGACCAGGTTCAAACCATTTCAACAAACACATCAGAGGTTTCCACGAACAGAACGTGCTTGGTTACACTTTCTACAGCTCAATAGCAGGACTGAAGGTTCAGACTGCCGCTAACTTTATAGGCGCCAATCCACATTATATCCCAGGACCTTCCTTACTCTCCCACTGAAAGTCTGGATGAAAACCTTAAAAGAAACCCCACGCATGCATGCATATTTGTATCAGCAGACGCACGCTCGGTGCTTGACTGCCGTGCGTTTGATATGAACAGTAACGCCTGCTAACTCTAAGCAGCTTAACACAATACGAAGTGTTTACGGATGCTAACATGCTACGATCAACGTGGTTTGTGCTGGCGTGCGCGCTGAAACTAAACCCCTCGCTCCGGCATTGTACGTCTTTTAGAAAGCGTGCATGGAGCAGGAGACGCGTTTGAGGTGATCGCTGAAAAGCCGCCGGTGTCGCGGTGCTCAGGCGGCGCGACGCGACGCACGCACATGCCGCACGCACAGACCTCTCATTCGGCTAAGCTAGGATACACCGCTCAGCCGAGGCCGGATGCAAAGTGTTTAAAAGGCAGTATCTACTCACTGTTCGATAGGCTTATGAGAGCCACGTCCTGGTTGATTTTGATTTCTAGCCGCAGAGGCTGCTGCTCTGAATGCCGCTGTATGTCTCCGTTGGCGTCTCCGATGGAGAGGAGGCGCACGCCTGAGAACACCGACCCCGCCATCTTCGATCTGAGCAGACTCAGACAGCAGCTCAGCGGCTCAGATCTCCCCTGGAGTCAGTGGTCAAGCTAGGCCTGACTTACTACTGCCTCCACATGGCCACTTCTCGCGTTTTCCCAGCCGTAGTTCAAATTCAAGACATGACGAGGGCTGCAGGGAAAAGGAAGGTGTCTCTTGAGTACACTAATAAAATTGATTAAAAGTGTGAAAAGCTGTCTGAAAGCTGAATAATAAGCTTTACATTGATAGAACAACATTTGGCTGAGATACAACTATTTGAACATTTCGAATCTGAGGGTGCAAAAAATAAATAAACAAAAATAAATAAATAAGTGTGTGTATATATATATATATATATATAAATAGTATTTTTTTCTACTTTTTTCTTTAAAAACGGTTATGTTTTCTGTTATTTTAATTTATTACTCTTCTTTACTAATTATTATGAATTACAAGATGTGCAGTCCATACCAATATAAAACTTTATTTTAAATAGTTAATTTTATTATTTAAAATTAATTAATTAATAAATGAATTTTATTTTACAAAACATCATAATTTCTTCTTGTCCGCATTAGTCAGTGTATTTTTTCCATCATGTATCAATGTTTAATCAGAATATTGTAGTACTTTTCTTTTGGCAACAGTTTATTCGTTTTATTTATTAAAGCCCTAAATAGTTAGTTACTTAATTCTGCAACATTAAATTATTTAAAATATTTTTTTTCTTAGAAAAAAATGTGTCCCCAAATCTCGTGTCAACTCTGTTACCGAACCATATTTTCCTTTAAATTGGTGGAAGTATTTCTCAGAATTGTGTAAGTTACAGGAAATGATGTCACTTTCACTCACTGATAAGATCTGAAGCACTGAAAAGTATCTGTGCTCTCTCTGAGAAAATATGTTAATCTAAAAACTTCTTACACCAAGATTTACTTTGTAAAGTCACTCTGTTACCGCACTATCAAAAGGAAAACAGAATTCATTACTGATCTCATAGTGGGTTATTTAAAGCTCTTTTAGCATGTTTTCATAAATGTAATGTTTTCTTAGCATTTATGCCAGCAGGTGTAGTTTTTGGAAAAAAATAAATAAAAATGTAAATTCTGCCGACTATCGTCTCCATTGTAAGTCTACCTAGGTAACAGAGTTGACGGACAGACAGGGACACCAAATGTACCCGCAGTTATAGAATGAGTCATTATATATAAATGAATCAAAAGTTGTGCAAAAAAGTTCTTAGCAATGCATGTTACTTGTCAAAATATGGAATAAAAGAAAAATAAATAATTTTGACCAATTTAATGTATTGTTTTCTATTGCTACAAACATAAACTTATGACAACTTTTGTGATTTTTCACAGTACAATAACACAATTGTTTGTATTGGAAGATTTCTGAAATAATGTTTAAATATGCAGATAGGACATTATCTAATTAAATGTACATTAACTTACTTGTCCAGAACAAAAATCTGATTATTGTAGAAAAAAAACCTGTTTCATTTTGTTGACGTATTAAAAGGTAAAGGTTTTTTACAGAGGGTATTTAGGGTACTTTTATAACCCCATAAATCAGAAAATACATTCAACAACCAAGTGGGGAAAAAGGAACAAAATGTTATTTAAATCAGGTGAATTACATATTAAACACCTCAGTAAAAACCTTAATATAGGGAGGAATAAAACGTGATGTACTTTAGTGTATGTTGGTGCTACTGGAGATAAACCACTATTTTTATTAATAGCTTTGTATGTTTGATTATATGTATCTGCATATTTTTAGGGGTTTCTAGCAGAATTGTTGCTCTGATTGGCTAAACCATAGAAAATCAAATTAGGATCTTGTTTCGAAAAACTGCAAGAAGCTTTTTAGGCTCAGTAATTTAAATTTATTTACCAATGGCTCTTTTTTTGCCAACAACATCTTGAATCAGTTTTGTAAGGAAACGTGTATCTTGCTGCAAATAATTCAGATGTTGCTCTTGAGGCACGATCGATCTTAAAATGCAAGACATTCGTGAGGTAAACAGACTGAAATAGTTAATGCAGGACAGCAGTAAAAATGACATTTGCATAAACATCCAGTGGTTGACTGATAAAGATACAGTACAGATATGAGATGAGAGTAGTACGCTGTGAGGGCTGAGAGTACATGCAAAAACAATACGCTCGTACTCATTTGGTGATCAAATTCTTAGAGTAGAAGTGTAACAGGCAGGCAGCACCCTTTCACCAGCAAATATCTGGTCGAATTCTGCACTCGTGTGTTGTGTTAACACTGTAACATTTAAGAAATGTCAAAATTATGCAGAAGCCTTTACTCACAAGATTAGGGAAAATACATTTGAATAATAAGCAGTACCTCATTCAGTATTCAGAACAGTGAATTCATATAAGAAACACAGCATCCATCTTTATCAAAAAAAACCCTGAGATTCAAGACATCTCTCTCCTTCAATAGAGCCATGCAGTTAATACAATTAAACACCTTAAAGTTTCATGGCAACAACAGTCAATGTACACGAGCCTAACTGTATCAATAAATCAAATCAATTCAGTGTTTCTTCCTAAACACATTTCAACAAGAAAGCATTTGCAATTTTTCTGTGTAAGGCTGGTATATTTAAATTGACTTAATATTAACCATAATATAATATTTTTGCATATTTGTCATCACTTTTCCAATGCATTAACCACTTTATTTTTTTCCTAGTAGTATAACTTTTGCCCTACGATATACTTATTTAACAATACACGAATTGAAGACTTTTAAATCACTTCTCACAGGTTTTCTTCAAAACTCACATCACTGAACGACATCAAGTCACAACGCAGCTTACAAATGAAACAATTTAGTGGAATAGTAGTGATGATAACCGGCTCTGCTGTAATGCAACGTAAAGGGGGTCTGAGGGTTGTGTAGTGAAAACATTTGAGTAAAAGAGGAATGTTCGGAGGTTTCTCCGTGTTCTTCAAGACTCCTTTAGAGGGAAGAGAGAGACAGAGGTTCACATTTCTGTTTATATTGCCCTTCAACAGGAAATTTTAAAGTAACACTGGGCTGATTGTTGGTACCTCAGAAGAGCGCACATGATTTGGGTGGTCGAAAGGGGTTGTCGCTCGATGGCACTCCCATGAGGAGAGGGTCCTTGTGGGCATTTTGCATGCAAAATGTTTTCAGATCTGCCGCAGCTTGAGAAACCTAGGATAGATTGAATAAAATATAGACAGACAGATGAATACACAAGTAGACAAGTTTCTTTTACGCGAGCATTAAACATTTTAAACAGCACTATAAGGGTTTTGCATCTGAACTCTTCACGTAGGCTATGTATGAATATACAGATAAAAGGGGGTTGTGGAGCAATAAAGACTCTATTGACTATCACAGTGCTAGTAATCACGCGCTCAGAAGTTTATTTGATTCAGGATCAACTCAATAATAACACACAAAGGCTTGGGTTGTTTTTAAAATAGCGTGTTTGGAGCCAGTGGGAACTAATATAGATTTGGATTTTTCCTGCCAACAAATGTGATACTGTGTCACACACTCACAATCAACAAAGAGCTGCACTGTGCGCCCTCGCCCGCGGAGTTTCACTTCAGACGCCTCGAAAAGTTCGGACGCTTTCAAGCCGAACCGCGATGATCACACACACACACCTCACAGATGCCCCGAGATACTAGACGATAACGCGTGCAAGCATTCGATTAAAACTAAAACCAAGCTGTCACCTGCTTGTAATGAAGGTAATCGCAATCTGCC
>JAUMHI010000035.1:6578851-6604303 GCA_032359435.1 Enteromius unitaeniatus
GTTTTAATAACACAAACAGTAATAAACATAATATATCAGTGATAGTTATTTTAGTAATTTAGCATAAATTTTGTGCTGTCAAGTAATTATGCGCAATTAATCCAATTATGTAAAAATAAAGGTTTTTGAATATATAATATTAGTATGTGCATATATTTTTAAATATCTACATGTATATTTCTATACTTATATTCTTACATTTTACATTATACATAAATACATTAAACATTTAATATTTAAACATAACTTTAGCGCAAATATAAATGTGCATATGTTTATTCATATACACATAATAAATATACATATAAGTAAAACAGTAAACACACATATAAAAATATTTATTTTTTAAATCATGTAATGTTTGCAAATAAATATGGTATTATATTATTATACATATTATTATCTATAAAGTATTTTAAAAACTTTTTCAAGGTTTTAAAAAGTGTTCGGATGGATATGCGCATCTTAAGATACAGGATCAACGCTACTATCTCTTCACTACCTCCCCAAGACTGAATGGACCATGTTTCTAAATACCAAATTAAGTATGAAGGGCATGTGGATGTACCTTGTATTCGAAACAGGACAGACAGAGGTGAAGAAGATCAAGCAAGCGGTTGATTTGTGGCACTGACAGGTCTGAGACCCAACGCTCCAACAGCCCCGCATCTGCATTTTTTAACACCCAGAGGAAACAAACCAGCAGCGTCCTGCTGCACTCAGCAGAGAGGGCACTGCACTGACGGCCCGCCTGACCAAGAAACAAACAAAAGCACTTACACTCGCGCAGACAAAACACAACAGAGCAGATCGATTCGACATCACATCCGGCAGCCTGTTTGGGACAGACATATACAGAGGATGTCCTCACACACCCATTTGTATAATAAATACTTAGACACACATGATTCTCATTTCCTCAGCCAAACACAAGCCATTAATATTCACTAATGAACAGGAAACTCTGTTACAGGCTTTCAGAGCAAAGAGTACACAATAATAGTGGTGGAGAACAGTATTGCAGTTAACAGAATGGACAGGAGTGAATATGAAGGGCTCTAGTGGTCATATTAAGACACTGCAACTGTGACCTCATTCAGAAGAATGTAGGGGGAAATGATAGAAATCCATCAATCAACACAAGTTATTATATTTCTGTTGTTTGTATTTTTTCATTTATTCCACTAGAGCAACAGCATGGGAAAATATTTAAGCCGCAGAAAACTATATGTGCATAAATATAGTTTATTTCTGAAAAATGCACGTTATAGTGCGTTTTTTTTTTCATTTTTGGACTTTTTAAGATTTAAAAAAATGAAGAAAATATTGTGAAATTATCAGGGGGACATGATTAGAATATGTTGCAGGCCAGACTTGAATCCGCATTACCTGTATGAACACCAAATTTGGGGTCAATAAAGAAATTAATACTTTCATTCAGTAAGAATAAATTGACAAAAGGTATATTATGTTAGAGAATTTTTATATTTTTTAAATAAATGCTGTGCTTTTAAACGGTCACATAAAAAAAAAGGATTCCAGAGAAGTATATTTTTAAACTGTACTTATTTTAAAACTGATAATTGTTTATTGAGCAGCATATTAGAATGATTTCTAAAGGTCCATGTCACACTGAAGACTGGAGTAATGCTGCTGAAAAGAGAACAAATAAAATTTTTTCAGTATATTTTTTAGAATAACATTTCACAATATTACTGCTTTTTTTTTTTTTTTTATAAAATAAATGCAGCCATGAGAGATTACTTTCAAAAACACAAACCTAAACCTTCACTACTGTTCAAAAAGGTTAACACTTCACAGCCTTCATTCATAGAGTTGTTAACAGTGGTCAGCGAGCAGGTACTCACCATGGACGGCAGAGTGAAGGGGTTGGCTTTGGAATGGGGGAGTGGTGAGCCAGCTATCGCCATGGCAACAGACTGGCTGATGGTGCCGTTGTCTGGGTCGCTATCGTCGACAAGCGCCGAGGCGTGACGTACACGCTGTGGGGACGTGTCTGGGACATACAAAGGTGGAGAGATACAGATCTCAGCTGAAATGGGACTTTGGTTCAGTTTTTAATGACTCTGCGGAGCTCTGACCTTTAAAAGGCTATTCAGCTCATAAACAAAGAGTTTATATAAATAACTGCAGAGATAAGCCGTCTGCTCTACTGTGGGCGCTCGGCTCACAGCGGCTCACTAACCGGTGAAGTCGTGAAGCTGGGGCAGCGTCTCCATGACGATGGGGATGAGTGGCAGGTAGAGCTGGGCGATGTGCGAGCGGACCTGGGGGTCTGTGTAGCGGGGGTCCGCGTCGTGACTGCACAGCAGAGAATGCAGCGCACTAATGGCCTTCTTGTGTAGGAAGAACACACTGAGAAAGAGGTGCGAGATGGGATTTGAGGTGTTGGAATCTATGCATTTTTAAAGCCCTATTTCTAAAAGCAGCTCAAAAACAGTGCCAAAAGTTTTTTTCTGTGCTAATTTAAAGAGATAGTTCACCCCAAAATGACTGCTTGTTTTACTGGGTGTGTATGACTTGCATATTAAAACCCCTTATTACACGGCTCTCTGGAATGCTTGATTCTGATTGGTCAGCTGAGACATTTGCAGCTTCGTTCTTTTCAAATAATAACCCTCCAAAGTAATAACGCATAGCCGGTACTACTTTTATGTTTCAAATCCCTCCGCGCCAACAAAGATTACCGTTTGGCACCATCTTGTGACAAACACTGGACAACCACAATTAACAATGGAAAATTTAAAATACGTCCGTTATTATATATTCATATGTAGATGTTATAAATTGTCTTACTAACGTTTGAATGTTAGTCACGTGGTACTATATCTCTTCGCGGAAGGATGAAAATATTAATTTAAAACAAATATGCCAATAAAATGTTTTAAATTCATATTCATGTCCAGTTTTTTTCCTTGTAATAAGCGGGATAAAGAGTCAGCCGGTAGTTATCGGGAAATAAGCCCCTTCAGCATGATACAAGATCACACCTGATCACACTGTCAGGGCTTATTTCTGTGATACCTACCGGGTGCCTCTACATTGTCCCTTACCTAGAAAGGATGGAAGGTGAGTAAATCATCAGCTAATTTCCTTTTTAGGGTGAATTATAGCTTTAAGGATAAAATATTAAACTAAATGGCTTCAAACACTGTAAAATATGCTAGTACTTCAAGTAATGTATTATTTATTTGTAATGATTTTTCCATGGCTTGTAACTGATCACCTCTAAAAATGAACAGACAAAGCTGAAGATATATTTCCTTCACTGAGAAATACTTGATGGTCATATGTTATTGTTGTTATTCAATGCCATTAATATTGAACTTTTTAAATCCACTTCATATTTATAGGATTTTCCACAAATGACCAAATATTGAACATTATAAATTACTGTTGTACATTTTAACATATGTAGAGAGAGATGAATGTCCAAGATTATATATTTAACATTTTTTAACAAAGATTTTTGAGCATTGAAGAAAATTGAGCATCACGCACAAAACGACTCACATAGTACATAGATTTAGAATAAATGTTCTAAAATTGTCTGAAAGTACCAAACATGATTAATATGGTATCATGGATGGTATCATAGTTTAAAGCTAAAAGTAAAAATCATAGCCTGTGATTTTCTGTGAAATCTGCTCAAAATGTAGCACTGACTCCAGATTACAAATCGGGACCAAACAAAAAGGTCAGGTAAAACTCTTTAAATATGATATAGTAACTGGCAGTGGGGACTATGATCATTATTGAGCTGATTTGTAAAATGTTGGGAATTGTTCCGAGCTCATTTGTTTAATTGTGAATATTTGACATTAGTTGAAAAGTAAAAAAAAATGTGTGTGTGAACATAAGAACGTTTCTCACCCCTCTCCATCTGGCTCCAGGATGAGTGACAGTTCAGCCAACAGCAGACCGGAAAGAAAATGCTGCTGGCGAAACGGCACAGACAGTTCGAACATGCTCACCACACCCTGATCCTGAACGTGACTGGAGAACGCTGAGCTCTACAAGAGAAGACAGCTTATTGCAGTTTATTCCCTAAGAGGATTCCACGTCCAGCTTGATATAACGTGGCTGCACGGCAGACAGTCAGCAGACAGAAACATGACATCAATCACGGCAGGATTTAAACTCCACAGCGAGAAGCTCTCCAACGCACAATTACAAACAAATCAGGAAACTCTACACTGCTGACACTGAATTTCTGGGGAGTATTAGAATGTGGTCAGTTTATATAAACATTTGGAGAAGAGCACTCTGTCTTATCCACCCAAGAACACGTGAACATCCAGCTCTCAAGAGCGGAACAAAACAAACGTGGAATTATTGTCGAATTCCACAAAACTGAACTAGTCAAGCTGGAGGAGTAAAGTAAATCTGCCTGATTCTTATTAACAGCCCTCACACATAATTACAATCTGAGATGAAGAATTAAATGAGCGTTCAGGAATAGACACAATGCAGCTCTATCAACAGTCATTGTGGCATAATATTAGTTACCACAGGAAACGCGCCCCTCTTCTTTGTATTAAATTGCATCAATATTTCAATAAAGATTTTTTTACGCTTTTGTTAAAGCACTAGTGAGCCATTATGACAGAGTGTGTGTGTGTACCTGAGAGGTGGTGGAGGAGGTGGAGGGTGAGGGGGACGCGGGGGGACTGAGGGTGGCGCAGGGCAGGTTCAGGGTGACGTAGTGCTCGTGACTGCAGACAATCCGCATGAAGTCCATCCTCTGCGCTGTCAGAGTGCAGGGGTTCTGCGCTGTGTGGAGCTTATTATTAATCTGAAGACACAAACGCACCACACTGTCATCCGTCACTAAAATTTCTCTGATGAATTCACAGCTTTGCCTCGTCTGCATGCGTCTTGTGTGCTTTTTAGATTTTGTGTGTACAATATCTAATGATCATAGCAGAAGAAATTCATCAAATGATGGCAAAACTAGGGATAAGAGCATTATATAATTCGCTACTGAAAGCGTTTTGAAATCCGTGCATGTACCTGTTTATAATACGAGCGGATGAGGTTGAAAACAAAGCCTCGGTCCATGAGAGACAGCAGGTCATTGAGGAAAAAGGCCAAGCTGCTGTTTAACCTCTCCACTAGCTCGACATCCTGAAACGCACACAGATATATCGGTTCAGACAAAGATAGGAATTCTTCCTCTTAATTCACAATGAGAGTACCAGTCATAAAACACAGCAGAAACCACGATAAAGTCTCACACACACCCTCGCTCCTCCAACAGTAAAATCAGATCCGCTGCTCTCTTACCTTGTGATATCTGCTGGCTATTTCTGCGCTGATGGCACACACTAAGGCAGCGATATCGTCCACAAAGCGGTCTGGGAAGCGCTGGCGCCGGTGCATGTCCAGGCGTGAGGACAGGAACAGATGATGGGACATGCTCTTCACCTGTTATAACACACACACACACACACACACACATAAATATGAGTGATACCCTCTGAAGCTTTGATTCTTCCTTACAAAGCTCACCAAACACAAGGTTTTTCAATACAACGCAGGATTATGACAAATCATAACTATTCGATTGAAATTGTGATTATTAATTACGATTAACACAATTTACATTCAAGGATGTTTATACCACAGTATAAAGCAACTTCATGTCATATTTTTAAATGAGAATAAATTAACTTATTGCTTTTCTATAGTACTAAGTTTCAAACGCTAAAGGCATAGCTCATTTAAATTATAAAGAAAATGCAAAAATATGCATGGTTTAATAATGCTAAACTAAAACTATTAAAACAATGGAAAAACCTTAAGATAACCTGTAGAAACAAACCAGCAAAAAACATTAGGCACTCAGAATAACATACAGTAAGTGGACTTTGAACGATAATTGTCTTTTTGAACGATTATGTAATTATAACATTAGAATTTCGATTAATTGTGCATCCCTAACCTGCATGTCTAGAAATTAGATAAATAATTCAGCCTAACTATAAGTGGGATGAAAGGGACAGCTCACTCAAAAATACGAATTCGACATTTTTTCATTAAAAAGACGGTCATTAAATTACATGTAATTTTTTTTTCTAGTTGGATGAATTAGCCCTTTAATTAAAAAGATCTTCAGAGCTCTAAAATAGTCAACTCTGCACCCATCATAAGCAATTCTCATTTGACTAAATTGTAAGCACAATTTAATAGCTCATTCCTCTTGTTGTAAGTAAACCGTGTGCACAATATAATTAATTTGCTTTTATTTGATTTAACTAAAACGTGTTCACAATGCAGGGCTCTGTAATATTCAATATAATCAATTTGACTGCACTCTGAACTGGAAAATGGCACAAAACAAAGAAACTGTTACTGAACTGAATCAACATTGACTTCAGCTGAATAATAGTACTATTGTCTTCTGTAGAGTTGATTTATAGTTGAATTGAGTTCATTTCTTGCAATGAACTTTGCAACAGTGACACTCAATACCCGTTTTATTATTATGAAGCTGCTCTGAAAAAATCTGCATTGCATGAAGTGCTTTAGAAATACATATGACTTGACTTGAATTATTGATGTGTAGTAAATGTAAAAGGCTGGAGGCTTATTACTGACCATGAGCTGGAAGAAGAACCAGGCCTGCTGCAGAGACGCCTCTCTCACGGTACTGGTGCTCACAACCCACTGGAGAGCCAACTCTTCATGAAGTAACTGAACACAGAGAGTATTTTCCAGAGCACAACCACACACACAATGAATGCAGGCTACTTTGAAATAGTAGCAATGTATGTGCATGGGTAAGATGAAGTGGCTCCATGAGAGGGTGACTACATAAATGATCGAATGAAGGAATGAATGAATAGGAGAGTGCGTGGGTGAGTAAATGAGTATGCGCTCTACCTTCTTGGCGATCTGCCTGGAGGGAGGACAGAGAATGGAGGAAGTCACGATGAAGGCAGACATGCGATTACAGGCACGGTCACTGGCCTGCAGACCAGTGGGTGAACACAGAGCAATGGTGGTGGTGAGGATGATGATGAAGAATGGAAGACAGAAAGATGAGAGGGGAGAGAGGAGGGATAAGACAATGCCTGCTACATACACCAACCAGATCTTTTTACAAATTGAAAATAATCAAATGTAATCCATGCTGTGTTAGGTATAATGTAAAGTCATTAATGCAAAATAAACCCTGACAGTGCGACTGAGGTCTTGAATAATCCTTAAGGGCTATATTTTGTGGTTACCTGATTTATTACATGGCTCTGCACCAAATAAATAACCAAGTGAATTAAATAATGTAAGGGAGACGTTAATCATATTGAAGTGACACTGCAGCAGTTAATTGCATTGGGTGAAACATTGCTAGGTTTTGTTGCTCCATCACAGCAAGAGGCGTGTAATGTTGTTGGTAACTAGACTTCTGCCAAGGTTGTCCTGACTGACAGAAATACAGCACATGAGTTGATTGAGGCATGAACAAATCCTTCCTCAGATATAGACAAACACACATAAGAAAAGCTGAATGGACAACAGCAGAAGAGAGGGCAGAAGATTATGGAGTATGAGGGGAATTAGGGTGTAGGGGTCAGTAAAAATAAATCTGGGTAGAGTTTGGGAGACTAATATGTCATGTTGGGTTAAGGTTTTGAGACGGTGACGAGAAAAGGGTTTGAGAAGAACATGCAATGTTAGGGTAAATTTAAGACAGAAACAAGTAATGCAGGGGTTAACAGTTTGAGAAAGTTGAAAATGTTTGAGACAGTAAAAAGTATTGCTAGGATTAAAAGTTGAAGATGGTAACTATTAGGCCTGCAGCGACGCGTCGATGACGCCGACGAATCGATTCTAAAAAAACGTTGACGTCAAATTCAGTAGTCGACACATCACGCCCACTGCTTTTTTCCCTTTAACTGAAGCCTATTCAATCACGCGGTGATAACTGCAACTGCGGCTCCCGGGTGACGGAAGTAACCTATTCGTTCCCTTTTGACACTTTCACTCGTACTGCGTCTGCTAAGACCGAGTGCAGAATGATGAAGCCTGACAGTCTCATAAGCACAACATCATCCTTTCACTTTAAGCCGTGTAGCCTGTGCTCGCGGCTGGGCAGATGAGCTGTTACACTGTTTGAACGCACAATACAGCAGTCAATACAGCGAATACACAGAGACACAGAGCTTAAGTACTCGCGTTGGGGTTACATTGGCTAACACAGAGCGAGAAAAAACCTTTAAACTTGATTTCTTTTTACTGTAAAAAGTTTTGTTTAACAAAACCATTTTGTATAACACTGCTGTTATTTTGTTTTAAGCAGATTTTTGGCTTTGGATACTTTTGTATAATTAAGTAATCTATTTAATATTTAGGGGCAACTAGTGATTTTATGTTTTTTTTTTTTTAATCATGCAACAGAAAAATAATAGTTAGATAAATCATCTAATTAGTCATTAGAATAGTCGACTATTTGATAAAATAATCGCCAGAATAATCATTTTAAAAATAATCGCTTACCCCCAGCCCTAGTAACTATGCTTGGATTAAGACGGTCATAAAGGATGCTATGGTTAAAAGTTTGAGACTTACATGTAATGTAAAGGTTAATGTGTTCACACATTAATAAATAATTCTAATGTTGAAAGTTTAAAATAGTAATACGCAATGTAACGGTTAAGGGTTTGAGGCAGTGGCAATTCACGGAAGTTAAATGAGACAGTAACAAGGGTTAAAGGTTTGATAAAGAAACGTATAATGATAGGGTTAAAGGTTTGAGAGTGTATCAAGACTGAGACAGAGATGGCAACAGGTCATGCTAGCTTGTATGTCTTCAGAGAATAATAAGTTATATTAGGTTATATGAGTTTGAGGTGGTGTAAATAATGTTGTGGTAAAGAGTTTATGTGGAGTAAAATGGTCTGAGGCAGTTGGAGGTTATGATTTGAGGCAAAGGCAGGGACATTAGGGTGTAGGTTTGATTGGCACCTGCTTGAGCTCACAGCTGGAGTTGGGGTTCCGCCGGAGCACAGCCCTTGAGCCCCCTGGAGCGTAAGCAGAGTTTACCCAGGAATGTGAGCGGTCTATCCCCTGCTTATCCACCGACGACACAAACACACACCACAGTGCAACACAGGGCAAGCAGAGCAGCCACATACAGGTGCCACAGGGAGGAGACGAAGAGCAGGAACAAGAATTAATTTAGAGGAGGGTGGGGGACAATCAGGGCACAGGGAAGAAGGGGAGAGGGTAGGAACAACAGTACCACAGCAAAAACATAGCACGATTATTAGCAAAGCAATCAACAGCTAGCACAGGAAACATCCAAGTCAATCTCTGAGCTGTGCTCAAACCATTTGATGAACCTGCAAATCTGTTATTTTCTCAGTGCAACATCGTAATAGCTTTGTTTTGCCAAGAGATACTACTGATTAGTCAATCCCATTAGTTATAAAATGTGACCCTGAACCACAAAACAAGTCATAAGACTTTTTGTCTTTTTGTGATTTATACATCATCTTTACTTGATTTCCGTTTTGACTCATACAATGTATTGTTGGTTATTGCTTCAAATGTACCTGTGCTACTTAAGACTGGCTTTGTGCTCCAGGGTGACAAACAATTAGATTTTATTTTTTCGATTAGTTTCCCCTCAGTTTTTCGCCACTAAAGAAAAAACACAACCTGACTGTTTCAAAGACAACAACAACAGCAACTCATCACTTAAACTGCTTCTTCTAATACTCAGTTTCTCTTAGCTGCATAAGGCAAGGCAGAAATAAAACAGGACACAGTGGCCACGCTGCAGTAACAACCAATCAGAAGCCAGAGCCGCCCACCTTGCTGCCGATGATTCTCTGCACCTCTTCGTCAGGGGTGGCTGGTGTTGAGGCCAGGTCTGGGTTGGAGTTACTAATGCTCTTGGAGCGGGACAAGAGCAGGCTGCTGGGTCTTGCCGTGGCCCTAGAGAGCGTGGCATACTGGATCGGGAGATCATACGATGCGGCTCCCACTGGAGGAGGAAGTGGGACGCAATCAGTGCATGAACTTTAATAAGCATTCTGCTCTTGAGACCCAACGATAAATATGAGTAAAACGTTTAGCACTTTATATAAACACTAAGCCCCAGAGAAATCAATCAGCAGAGTTTATTTGTGTTATGAAGGTGAACGAAGGTCTTACACATTCGGAACAATAGAAGGGTGACTAATTAATGACAGAATTGTCTGTTTTGGGTGAACTATCCCTTTAACTTTGAGCTGTACTTCTCACTCACCAGCAGGGGGAGACACAGGCTCTGTCGTGGGCAGGTGGAAGCAGTAGTGGATATAAGAAGACAGCAGGTTATTGCGGCCATGATGGTCCTGGTTTCCCTCTAAGTTCTTGTGGATCTGGTTTACCAGCAGGGCCATGGCTTCAAAAGCAGCACGGCCAAGATTTACTGGATTTAGAGGAAGGAAAGGAAATAGATTACACAAAGAAACGGCAAAAGATTGGCGTGCCAGCAATATTAAAGACCAAATCCAGTGCTGCTAACCGATCTGTCCTGCTATGACAGGAGGGTGTACGATTAGCAATATGAGCTTGCTCATCAGTTGATGCAGGAAGCGCACACAAGTGTCCAGCAGTGCCCCTTTCAGAGCCGCCATGCTGGCCTTCAGCTCCGCCTCCACGTTTGCTTCAGTGATTATTACATCCTTCAGCCGGAAAGGGAAGGAGTACTCCTCCAGAACATACGCAAGTGTGAAGAACTTATCCAGGTGTGGATCCTACGCATATTAGGACAGACATGCATGTGAATGCACTTTTGTAGAAATGCGTTTAATCAATGTTTTTTATTTATTTTATTTGATATTACCTGTGTGTGAACTGAAGAGGCTGCCTTCACCTCTACATTGAAGACTCCTTTGTGGTTGTCCACCCATTTCATTCCTGGTAACTGAACCTGAAACACACACAGGCCACAACATATTCTCAGCACGTTCACACTCCTCTTAAGATTTTATAGCCAAGCTTATGTTGCAATTCATCCCTAAATCTTTATCTGTAAGTTGGATAATTAGGCTGCATGATTGAAAAAGTTGTTGTTTACATGTGTGTGTACTAGGTATATTTATAAAGTTTTTAAGAAAAGAAATTGTTTATAATAATAACAATAATAATAATTTAAAAAGATAATACATACATGCATACATACACACACACACACATATATATATATATAAAATTACATATTTATATACACAATATAAATAATATGAAAATATAAAACATAATGAAAAATATATAATATATACTGTGTGTATATTTATATTGTGTATAACTATAGTATATATAGTATATACTATATATAAATAATATATAATGTTGCGCCCATGGCTGAACTGATTGTCCTGAAATCTGAACTGAAATCCTACCAAGGTTTAGACTTTGCTCATCAAGTATAATTGATTACATAATCTGATGCTTGCTCAGTAGGCCTAAGTGAATTACTAAAAGGAAGACTCATGATTATTAATTAGGACACGTGACTGAAAGCCTCGAGAGTGTTATGAAGCATCACCAACATGGGAATAGAAATATTCATAAGCTTAGCCTTTGTCATAGTAAAATTCATAATCTCATCACAAATGGATTTGTAACTTGCAATATGACTTGACATTTTTATGTTTTATGATGTACTTCATATAGCAGAGACCAGGGGATGAACTTCTTTAGCTACAAATATGCTAGAGTGAAGATATGCTTCTCTGTGAAGCATGGAGTGAACTCATTTTACTATATATATATATATATATGATGTCCAATGTCTTTCTTTAGATGTGTTGATGCCTTTAAATTAAACAAACTTAAATCTTATTTGTTGAACAAATGATTACAGGAATTATAGTAACAATGAATTTGAGCTGTCCCGAATGAAAATATCTTGCTCAGACATATCTTAAAATATGTCAGTGTTATTGTTCTGTGTTAAGAAGCACACCTGTAAGATATTTTTGTAACAGTTGCTTAAATATCTTTATTTAACTAAGGCATAGTCCTGGCCTGTTAGTGAAACTGGGCCTTTATATTTAATTTAATAACTAAACATTAATTATCATAATTTCTACTCTCTATATAAGTGACAGTTATTTTTATTATTTATGGGCCATTGAATCATTGGTTCACCTGATTTGTTCAAAATGCAGATTCTTTCAGAAATTGTGTTGTTTGAAGACTCACAACAGTTCTGCTGCAGCTTTAATAGGTAATATTTGCAAAAGCAAAACTGAGCAAAAACAGACTATATTGTGTCTAAAATACAACACAATGTTAGGTTTATATTTATTAAACTGTTATATAAAATCAACACCACATTTGCACTATTTTAAACAAAAATTGCTTTACTATTTTTATATAATTAAATTAATTAATACTAATTAATTAGACTAATTAATTAGATTAACACATTCAACTGACAACTCTATTAATAATATCAAATGTCAACTATGTTAATGATATTATTCATATTTTATTTAATAAAAAAATAATAAATATAATTGTACATTATCCAGCAGCCCGCTTAAAAGTTTGTCGAGGCTCCCTAAAGTACTTCTTGAAAGTTCTTTTATATATATATATATATATATATATATATATATAAAGATGGCAGATTTGTAAATTAAACAACAACAAAAACATACAATTACAGCTGCCCACTGTCTGCCCTTCTTTGGACATTTTTAAACACAACCACTAGGCATCACAAACACCCGGTTGAGGATTAGTCTCTTACGTCAGGAGTGAGGACTGAGTAGCTGGGTGGAGGTTTCTCCACAGAGACGGGCAGACTGAAGGAGCCGGTGCGCAGGCGTCCGTGCTGCATGAGAGGGATCCACTGCAAAACACATCATGAACTGTGATTAACCTGCACAGCCTACACGTGGTTCACAGTAATGTGCTATATATGGCCTACAATAACATGACGCTACAACTTCAAAAGCGTCATAAGCACAATCAGGGGAGGTGCTACTGAATCCCAGCGGTGAAAGCGAGTACGTGGGAGGTAACGTATGAGGACGCTCCAGGTGTCTCTGAGGGGGGACAGGGTCACGTGGAGGTGAGTGTTTCATCAGGTAGCCTGGAGCGCCTCTCCAGCGCTGCGGGAGTGTGACTGTCAGGAGAGGAGAGAGAGGAAGAGAAGAGAGGGGGGTCCTTCTCTCACCGTGTAGCCCACCGGCGTCTCCAAGGGGGTATTCTGCTTGGGCTGGCAGCTGATGTGATAGAAGGTGAAGAGCAGGTGGTGGTTGTCTGTGAGGTTGGCGGGAATCTTCATTTTTACCTCCTCGTAGAACTCTGGGGACCTGCAGAGATGGAGATGTGATTGAAAATGGCTGAAGTGGATTTCAACTAGGAGCCGAGACCCATGAGAGAGCCTCTGCAAACTTTTAAGGGGGCTGCTGGATAATGTACAATTATATTTATTATTTTTTTATTGAATAAATACTTTTCATTTTTGTTTTTAAAATATGAATAATATTATTAACATAGTTGACATTGATATTAATAATAGGGTTGTCAGTTGAATGTGTTAATCTAATTAATTAGCTATAAAAATAGTAAAGCAATTTTTGTTTAAAATGTGGTATTGATTTTATATAACAGTTTTATAAATCTAAAATTGTGTTGTATTTTAGACACAATATAGTCTGTTTTTGCTCAGTTTTGCTAATGCAAATATTACCCATTAAAGCTGCAGCAGAATTGTTGTGAGTCTTCAAACAACACAATTTCTGAATGAATCTGCATTTTGAACAAATCAGGTGAACCAATGATTCAATGGCCCATTCATAAAGAGAGCCATTTACTTTATCCCTTTAATTAGTTTTTCATTAATTCTGGAATTGTCCACACAAAAATTAAAACTGAAAAAAAGAAAATTAAAAAGAAAAAAGCTACTTTTATGGGATGTCTATCTCATGTGGCACAATAATGGCTTTAAATAAGCTTTGTGGGTAATTTCTTTGCCAAATTTGATGTGCGATTAAATAGGTCAATTAATCGCCACATCATGTCATTAATTAGACTGAACAGTTGAATAGACTGACGGTCATATAACATAGATTACTACTAAAAGTAAATTCATTAAAATGCTTAAAAACATACAACAAAGATCTAAGATGAATATTTCTGATTTCCTTTTTTATTTTGTTAATTTTTAAGTTAATTTAACTTTTATGCTCACCAATGCTGAACTTATAAGAACAAAAATACATTTAAAAAAGGTACTGTGAAATATTATTACTATTTAAATACGTTTCTGTGAAGGCAAAGCTGTATTCATCAACCATTACTTTAGCCTTCAGTGTCACATTATACTTCAGAAATCATTGTATTATCAACTAGCTGTCTTAAGTAGAAAACAGTTAGAACTGTAATGTTTACTTACTGTTTTTCAACTAACTGCAGCCTTGGGGAGTATAACAGATTTTCAAAAACCTACAATTTCAAATAACTGTACTTATTCTCTGTCGTTTTTGCTTTCTCTGTTTATACAATAGAATAGCACATTTAGGCCGGGTTTCACAAACGGGGCTTAGCTTAAGCCAGGGCTAGGCATTAGTTAAATTAAAATATTTAAGTAACCTTTACAAAAATGCTTACATAAAATATTACAGGTGAGCATCTTAACACAGAACAATGACACTGACAGGTTTTAAGATATGTCAGAGCAAGATATCTTCATCTGAGACAGCTCAAACATGCAATTTAGTCTGGGACTAGCTTAAGCCTAGTCTGTGAAACTGGGGGTTAATGTAATCTATTTATATTATATGTACTACTCTATTGTATAAACATATATATGATGGTAATATTATACTACATGTGGAGCCTTTGAATATTGTATTGCACCGCAGAGGCCTTCTGAGTGAAGAAGAACCACTGCTGCACAGTAATGTAATATAATTCTAGACCTGTATAAAATGAACGAGTAGTGTTGTTTCTGTAATGAATAGTGAATGAGACGAAGGTTTGTACTTGTTATGGTAGATCACTGGGGTGTACGCCTCCTTGTAAAACTCTGCACAGCTTGACTTTCCAAAGATGACCTGTTCAGGAGGAGGAAATCACATTGTACTGGTGAGTATAAGAACTTAACGGCTCCACTAGATGTCACCGGGGAGTTACATTTCAGCCACGATGTTGCCCTCACTAATCACAACACCCTGAATGCATTTCCTAATTATGGCTAAATGAATTTAGCTTCTAATGTACCTGCACTGCATAAGGCCTCACTTGAGCCCTAAATAAATTACAGACGTTTCAAAGTGAGCAACTGGTGTGCAAATGCAGCGCTAACACTATTAGGGAGTTTCTAAAATCCGTGATTGGATTACCAAAATGTAAAAGGTTCTGCGAGTTCACTGAAATCTCCTAAATTTCCCAGAGCGCTTCTTAATAGATGTGAAGACCGAGTTTGGCTCAAGTGACTAATGCAACCTGTGTGTTTAGCCGAAGCTGAAATACTGTGACGTGAATCGATGTGTTTTAGGGAGGCGCTGTCATATTCTTGGCAGAGATCGGGAGAGCTTTATTGTGCACAATTAAGTTTATCTAAGCGATGAGATCATCGTATCAGATGTACTTATATAATCCCAAATGTTTTTTGTCTTTTCATAAGAATAAGCTTTGACAGTGTGACTAGAGCCGGGTGCGGGTGTGATCTGTGACTCACAGACATGGCCTGGCTGGGATCCTCTCCTGCCATGAACTGCACCTTCACTGCGATGTTCCTCACCGAACCCTGCCGGCTATTGAAGTTGACACTCTGAGGGTAAACGTACAGCAGGTTCCTGAGGGGGAGAGATGAAATAAATGAACCCTTTTCTAACAGAGCAGAGAGGGTTTAGGAGCAGCCTGTAGATGACGTAAACTGTCAAGTTCAGAGCTATTATGTGCACTACCATCAAAAGTTTCCAAAGCCTATGATTCTCATACTTTTATGTAACTTCTTTTCTTCTATTTTCAGTCCACTTATCTCGGTTTCCTGGTTATACACCGTTTGCTTCCCTCTGTCAACACAGCGGTGCTCTCTCAAGCACAGCCTTTATTTCTAAGGACAATAGATTGAGTCTACAGAGTCACTGAAACTAGTTTCTAAAGAAAGGTGCTTCCGTGTGGCGATTTCTGAAACCAAATTTTGACTTCAGCAATGCGAGTGTACTCGATTTAACAACTGAAGAAAAAAAACTGCATTGCGACCGCCACACTTCCTTGAGCAGCACAACCCTTTTCAACTATATTGAGAAAGGTTTCTTGAGGAACAAATCGGCAGACCAGAATGATTTCTGTAGGATTTACTGAAATATATACATTTTCTTTTCTCTGTAATTAGGACTGATGTAGACATACATGCCTTGTAATACAAACGCATTTACATAACAGTCATTCAAACAGCAATGATTATTTATTTGCAACAATAATGCTTGTGATTATTGTTTATCAATCAAACTGTACCTGGGGTAAGAGATTCGTGAATTTCTGAGTGATTTCAAACCTTCGAGCAGCAGTGTAAAGTGTAAGCTTATGGTTACTTGCATATTGGTTATTGGTTGCAAATGGTTAAGTAAGGGATAATGTACAGCCAGCAGGTTGTTATCGCAAAATAAAGCCAGGCAGGCTGAGGACCTATATTCTGCGATAACAACCTGCTGGATGTTCATTATCCTGCTTATTGTCCCAAAAGTAAACAATAAAACAATGAATAAGTAATATAATACGATAATAAATCATTGTTTTAACCGGGGAGTCAGTCGAGTCAATCCACTGCTTTTTTGTTGAAATTAAAGTTGAAGTCCTCCATTTTAACTTGTGGTTAATTATTTTTAAGCCACAGGATGGCGCCCGAAAATCCCGATGAGACGCTCGCGGTAAACATCTGTTTGAAGCATATCTCTCCACTTTTTAACACCCAACAAGCAATTCTGGAGAACCGAACACAATACTGAACTGGCCAGCTGCGATGTCAGCGTCTGTTGTTTCATGTTTGCCAGCAAACGCGGCTGATATCCCCTTTTCAGTTAGGTACTTCACTTGATCTTCCATAATAGATAGGAGGGGTAAAATAGGATCGTATACTTTTGAGAATCTAACGTTTAACTGATCTTAATAATTACTTATTGTCACTCATGTAAACACAACAGTTTTTTTCCCGCAATCACACGTCTGCGCTTTGTTTACAGAGGGACCGAAAATAAACGCAACACTCGCTTTCCCCAGAAATCACCAAGTTTAAGAAAACTAACTAAAAAGTTGTAAATCAAGTTTATAACAAAGCTTACAACTTCGTAAGACTTAAACTTTAGTTATTATTGTAAACAATCAAATATAAAACAACTAATACAAACATGTAATTTCCAAGTTTACAACTACTAACATAAAACAAAACTTCGACTCCCAATGCTTATAGCTACTTGAGTAAATTGATAAGTTTACAACTATTAACATGAACAAGTAAACATAACGTCTACAAAATGAATATACACGGTTCAGTTTTAACTGTCAAGTTTACAACTATTTGTGTAAACCGTCAGGTTTTAAACAACTGATATAATGGTTAAGCCTTTCTAAGACAGAAACGGAGAGAGATGATCAATGCTTCAGTCTGCCACAAGTCTTGAATTATAATCATATGCTAGCTTTTCTCAACAAATATTATATATGAGATTAACTCCACTGATTTATCAACATATCAAAACATAAGTCCTATTAATATTTTTGACTCTCTAAACAAGATCAACATAGTGGCACGTGTACTTTCATTTGCATGTTTGAGGAACAGTGATATAAATAGACATGAAAGGCGCTGCAAATTACTTGACTTTACCCCAAATCAAACACTGAGCAGGTGGCAGGAGCATGAACAGGACTCTATCTCCCAGACCCCCTGTGACGCAGAGTATGATGGTTGCATAATGCAGCAAATCTCTTATTTATATACCTTTAAATAGCACAGTGTCCATTTGATACGGTGACAGAAGGTGCTCTGAGTACCTTTGCAGTTAAATGAGAAGAGTGCATTGCTAAGCACGTCCCCGGTTCAATACCACTAAACATCCTTCTGACCGACATAAGTCAAGGTCTCTCTCTCACACAGCTGTAAGCATAGCTCTGATAGGCTCACTTCTGTGCTGATTTCCCAATATCCAACATGTGCCGTCCCTGCTTATAAAAGCAGCAGCATGTTGCAAAGCTTGCAGATTAAAACAGGCTTTTACCTTGCAACTGCGGCAGTCTTGTTTTTTAAGGAGAGGACAGGATGCAGGCAGCTCTATGTGTGCTGTTTACGGCTCTATGTGTGAACAGGGTCTCCTCATCTCCGCTGAAGTCCGTCCAGGCCGGGGAAAAGCTGGCCTCCACGGATGACGTGAACATCCTGATGTACGGTGTGCTGCAGTTCACCGAATCCCTGCACCACATGTACCAGAGCACAGAGGCCAGGCTGGCGCGCCTCATGAAAGCCGTCAGCCGAACTGAGAGTGAAGTCAAGAGACTGGGCCACGACACGGAGGAGGCTGCTCAAAACGAGCAACAGATTAAAGAGAAACTCCAGCTCCTTCAGGTAAAATGACATGCATTGTAACAGACTGAACTACCGGCCAGGATGATCAATCGCTCATTTTTAAATTACCACTAAATTAACAGAAACGCTAGTTCACCGTGGCATCAAAATGTACCCACATTAAAAATGAATAAGCATAGGGGAGGGGCTAAGCCGTGCCACTTTTCATTTCATCAAGATCAATATCTTCTAGGCAAATACAGGCAAAAATGTCTATTTCTCTATATTTCTATAGACTTACAGATCAATTATATTTTCAAGTGCCTCTAACAAAAAATTTTGAATTTAACAAGTCAAGTGGTCTAGAGACAACTTTACCCACATTCTTTCTTTTTTTTCAAAATCTAAATAAATGAGAAAAGAGAAAAATAAAACAATCCCTTTCCATGGATCTTATTTTGGCAGATTTAAATATTTATTGGTTTTAACATTCCTTTAAATTAATTTTTGAAAACATTTTGTATAAATATTTATACTTTAGGGATAAAAATATTTATCCCTAAAAAGATGTCTTCAGTATCTGTCCTTGATTTATAGCAAAGATGCCACTGAACAAATATGTAAAAAATATTAAATATTTAAAATAATATTTTTGATGTTGTTTGTATATAAACCAATGTGGAGATTCAATATGAAAATATATTTTAAAATGTAATATATTATGTATTTATTACATTATATATACTTAACACTATTTGTCTGTCTGTCTGTCTATCCAGAGAGAATTGAGTAAATATTGTATTAAAGAAAAGTTTAATTAATTTCATTAATACACTGTATATTTTTGTTTGTTTTCTTATTTCATTTCTCATTTCATTATATTTATTCACTCTCATAATTAAACAGCTATTCCAAAGTCTCAGTTAGTGCAGTGGGATCCGTGGGTCAGTGAGGAGTTGTATCAGTGTGCTCAGCAGCTGGTCTGTTTGCAGGCTCAGATGAAAGCGCTGGAGATTCAGGTCCATAAGAACAGAGATACAGTCACCAGGGTGGAGCTGGAAGAGGCACAGCTAAAGAAAAAACTAACCAGCCTGGAGGAAAACCTAAACAGCTCTGTCCCAGACAAGATCAAGGTAGTGAAGATGCAGAACTGCCTTTTCAATGAGCACGCTAGAGTTCTGTCTGAAAATAACCAATAACTTCTTTCCGACAGGGCGCACTGCTTAAAAACATCTCTACCCTGAAGGACCTGATGAAGTGGACAAAAGTACAGAAACTGAAATTGGAGAATCAAAACCAGCAGCTGGCTGATTTACAGAAACAGGTAAGCCTGAGTACAGACTTGCTAGTAAACATGTGATCGGCCGTAAAATCATCGCTTCATGTCAGTACTTGCTTCTCATTTCAGAATACGGTGTAACCACTAAAAATCACATTTGAGGAAGAAGCGCGATCACCGGCCATCAACACTCCATTTGCGGCACACATGTCCAGTGCCAGTCATTTCATACGCACATTGGGCCTCATTCACGAAGCCTTAACGGGATTTTGGTGAAAAATCTATAACTGTGAAATGCTGCATGAAATTTTTTTGTAGTAAATAATGTTTATAATAGCACAAAACATAATAATCATAATGTATATATGTAACTTATAACTTTATGACTTTCTAACTTATAACTGAAGGAAAATAAAAGGTATGTGTCTTTTCCTTTTGTTTTGAAACAATATTAAAACGGCACAAATGTTAATTATTTACCTTCTACAAAAATGTTTCTGGTCTCTTTATGTACGATTGATCAGTACACACACTCAAATAAATACATAGTTTATATCTTTTTTTGTGATTTGTGAATTTGTGTGGAGGGAAAGATAATGGGTAGATAACACCTCTCAGCTATCACATGAATACAGGCGGCACATATTTTTATAGCCCTAAATGATACCAATATGTGACCCCACACCACATAAGCAGTCATAAAGATCATTTATACACCATCAGAAATCTGAATAAATAAGCTTTCCATTGATTTACCGTTTGTTAGGACAGGATACTATTTAATATTTAGCTGAGATACAAATATTTCTAAATATATCCAAAAAATCTAAACAATGATAAAATCATCTTTAAAGTTGTCCAAATGAAGTTCTTAGCAATGCATATTTCTCATCTAAAATTAAGATTTGATATATTTATGGTAGGAAATGGACAAAGTATCTTCAAGGAACATGATCTTCACTTAATATCCTAATGATATGATTTGTTTGCATGAAAGAATAAAAAAACAATCAATAATTTGGACCCCTACAATGTACTGTAGGCTTTTGCTACAAAATACCCGTACTACATATGACTGGTTTTATTAGCTGCTCTTGTGTGTGGACCGACCTGTAGGTAGTGTGTGGGGTGTAGACGTAGCGAGCGGGAAATTCCAGCACTTCTTTGGTGGGACGCACCCGTGGGTCAGGGTAAGGCTTCACATGAAGCAGCTCTGGAGACAGACAGTAGTGAGGGGCCTCTGGAGCCGGCGAGATGTCTATCTTCAACTGAGCTGGACAGAAAGAGACCGACAGAGTGTGAGAAAAGGCTTAAATAATGGAACTGATGAGGTAAAAATAAGCGCGGACAGGTACCGGTCACAGGTCGGAGTCGACGCAGGACAGATGACGGCCTCCTCATGTCTGCCAGGAACTTATACAAGTCTTCATCGCTCAATCTGTCCCCTTCCTGCAGCAGTACAGAAACACTCAGCATTCCTTCAGTGGGTGAATAATACATGGTGCTAATACACCAGCGTCAGAAATGTGCATGAATAGAGAACTGACCTGTTTGAAGAAATTGGTGACCGTGAGAGTCGCTGGACGGAAGTTATTGAAGTTGCACATGTCCTCTCCTACACTCATCCTCTCAAATCCTTTCTTCTTTCTCTCATTCCACGTGCCCTTACGCTCTGTAAAATAGAATTTTTATATTCAATATTTCTTTGTGAACTCTGTGAATAAAGGATCCAATGGCAAGTGAATGGGTGCCGTCAGAATGAGAGTCCAAACAGCTGATGAAAACCTCACAATAATCCACATTTCTTGAAAAGCTGATCTGAAAGCTAATTGAACATTTAGGCTTTTTCACTTCAAACTGCCGCTTCACTTGTAAATGGTGCTTGATCTGTGTACATCTTTCTTTCCATTACTTGTGGATTATCGTATTGTTTTATTAGCTGTTTGGAGACTCATTCTGGCGGCACCCATTGACTGCAAAGAATCCATTGCTGTGCAAGTAAAGCACTGCTAAATTTCTCCAATCCTGTTCAGATGAAACGCATCTACATCTTGGATGGCCCGATGGGGAGTATTTTTTTCAGCAATTTTGGGGAGGATTTGGTGTTTTGTTTTATTTTTAATTAACTGCTAATTTTATCAGGAAATTTGAACAAACTGTCTTGATGCTCTTTATTTTAGTGGGTTCCAAACACATGTAGGGCACATCTGCTCTCTTCCTCATATCCTGCATCTTTACTGCAAGTTACAGCATGAAAAATACAGATAAGGATAAACTTCATGAAAAGTATGACTTATGCAATGGTCCAATCTGTGTTTAAATCACAACAAAACATCTTGTACAGAGCTTGTTACCTAACATTACATTTACCTCAGTGTCCATAGCTCATCATGTATTTTTCAATATATGCCCTATATATTTTTATTCACATGAACTTAAACTGTTAGTGATGTTGTAATAATTTAGTGTATGTTCAAACAAATTGTGTATCAAATTATATCAAATAATTTATACCAATGTTTTAACTCCATTTTCTAAAAAAACATTTTTATGATGGCTACTAAATTTCCAAAATGGTTCAGTGTAGAAAGCTTACTTTATCATTACTGCATAAAGCTCTGAATATATACTATTTTCTTATCTAATCTTATTTACTCATTATGGGCCAGTTTTACTAAACAGAGCAAAGTCGTGCAAGAGGGCAATTCCAAAAACAGAGCATATATGAGTGGACATTTCTGCAGGTCATTTACTGATCAACACCTCATTTACATATTGACCAACACAATATACCAAGCGCAGTGCAAATAACATAGTCGATAATAAAGAATTAAGAAATTAATAAGCCGCAGTATGCTGAAAAGAAGCAGAAAATAAAGGGTTACACAGGTTTTGATAGAGCTGGTATTGCGTGACTACTAGATGAGGCTTCCAAGCCATCTTTTATTTCCTGAAGCTAATTAAAAATAACATGGCTTGACAAACAATGCGTCTTCTTTCCAAATAAATTCATATGTGTGGAAACATCCTCCCCCTTCTACCCTTCTCTCTGTTTTCTGTGGTGCCCTTTTTGCTTAGCAACAAATTGCATTTATTTCAAGTGCAAAATAGTCATGCTTTTTGGGCATTAAATAACGCAAATGCCAGCAATTTGACGAGAGCAAACATTAATAAATCATGTTGCCTTATTCATTTAAATACTCCCCTTGCATACATTTTGCATCTGAAAGGGAAACTCACAGAAATGCTATTTTAACGCCAAAATATGGTTTGGATTGCCACAAGCTGGCTTTTATTCACATCATGTCATCTTGGTATCTTCCTAGATTGTATTATTTTTATTATGCGTAATTTGCTGTTGGCTCTTGTTCATTGTTGGACGTTTCATTACATTACATCACATGGACATAAGAAAGTGTATTTCTGGATCAAAACGTCTTCAAATAATGTAGCACATTTACTGAATATTGGAAAAAGGCTTAAAAATGTAGAAATGTACAGTTGGAAATATCTTGGCCCTTGTGTATGTGGCTTTCAGAGACATCTTCAAGATGACTGGTTATAAGAAAGCAATAAATAAGCGAACTCTTAGCAGAATTCAAATGTGTTGACTCTGGTTAATACCCGTGTCTGAGTCTGAATCTGAGCGGTCCAGGCCTCCAACACTGCTGACGATGTTCAGGAGATGAATGGCAGTCCAGGCGAAGGGCATGCGGAAACGACCCAGCCTTGTGCACATCTGCTCGGCCTGAGCCCTCAACTTCTCCAGCTTTTCCTTATGCTGTATGAACACACACACAAAGGTAAAAACCACTGAATCATTTCAGAACATCCACCTGGGTTGTTACACAAACCCTGTGTAAAGGTAATGGGTGAGCAGCATTTATCATGCCAAAAAAAGCGACTTGGCAACAGAACGGTACAGTGACCATCACAGACTCCAGCATCTACTGGACCTTGCTCGTATTGAAGAAGATTAACAAATATTGCAGCAGTCCAGATCAAGTTGAGAAATCCACAGAGGATACCATAATCATGCCAGATGTGTCTGATGAAATACTCAAAGACCCTGCAAAAACCCGTACCTTAGTGGAGTCTGATTCCTTCATGACCATGTACGGCTCACAGCATTCACCGATGTCTCCCTGCTGAAGTACTTTCTCCAGCTGAAACACAGATTAACAACATCTAACTGAGCTAGATGTCCATTTATCATCATTTTTCAGAAGACTGCATTTATTTGATTGGGTATTCCTTTTTGAATATATTTTAAATATTAAAAACATATAATATATTCTAAATAAGTGTCGTTCTTTTGATATTTTTAATTATTAAAGAACCCTGAAAAAAGTATCACAAATTATATTTAAAAGCAAACAGTGTTTTCAACAATAAGAACCATTATTAATTGATTTCTAAATAATATGGTCTGAGCATATTCAACTCACAATTACACATAAAAATCTATAGAAAACTAAACACACAAACAATTGTAGTTCACATTTTACTGAATATTTTGCGCAACTGAATTGGCTTATAATGCATTTTCTTCTATTTCAGTTATTAATATTGCTTGTGTGGTCACAGGTCATGAAGTTTTGAAATCCATTGTCAAAAACAGTTGCTGGAAACTGATTCATTTTTAAAGATTTTTAAATTGAAAGTTCAAAGCAACAGAATTTATTTGAAACAGAAATCTCTTGTAATATTAAAAACGTGTTTACTGTTGCCTTTCATTTCTTTGCTCAATAACACTATTTATTTATTATAAATGAAAATCATACTAGTAGTGTGTACTGGAATAGAAATACAGGAAAGGTATATTCTATAAAATACACATATTTTTGAGGTAAGGTAACTGAAGAAATGTTGGCACATTAACTTTAGGCTACGACCTGCCCTGACCTTCTGTACCCTCTAAAGGACATGTGGCACTGCGCCCCCTGCTGGTCATACCTTAATGACCAGGAAGATGTCTGGAGAAGGGTATGTGATGGAGAAGATCGCAGAGCGTGCCAGTGTAGAAATGGCTGCGTGTGGACTGTGGGGTTTGAGCAAGCTCTTCATCTGATCCGAGTTCAGATCGAAGTAAAAATCCTCTGAAATCTGAGCGTGGATGTGAAAGAGAAATGGCATATAAATGATCACGATTTCATTTACAGGAACCACAAACTTTTCGGTATCCCAAGCATTTCAAGGTTAAGAACACACAGTCATACCTTTTTCTTTTCTCTGACATCATACAGAGCAAGTGATCCAAATATTGGCTCGATTTCAATCTCAAATCTAGAAGAACAACCACAGCAAGTCAGATGTGTACCGCAGCTGGCTTAACTGTACAGGGTGGATGTGTAATCAGAAGGTGTGTTACATCGCAGTCAATACGGTCACCAACTGAAGAGTAAAGAGCTGATTAACAGCGATTAACAGTGACAAGGAAGTTATTTTGATGGTCATACTCCAGTCAGGCCGAGAAAATAAATCAAATGGATCCATCCAACACTGTTTCCATATACAGATTTTTATGTACATTTTTGAATGTTGCATAAAAAACAAAACACAAAGATGCATACAAGTAAAAAAAATGCTGATAAAAGTGATGATGTTGCACTCACTGGATGGTAACAATGTC
>JAUMHI010000035.1:6604403-6671257 GCA_032359435.1 Enteromius unitaeniatus
ATGTATGTAAATATGTTTCACGAGTTCCCACTTCCTCGGTAATAACCAAATAGGCATGATTGGTGGACTGTCCGGGGGAGCAGGCCGAGAGCTTGGCGGGCCCCGAGCTCACCGCGAGTGAGGGGAGGCGGAGGGATGCAAAGACGAAGATACTGAGAATAGGGAGTCTGGCAGTTTATATAGGGCCTGATCGAGATCTGATACATTAATTAGTTACCCGGGAGACTGGCTGCAGCTGGTTATTATGGTATATACACATAAATCAGCAAATACATGTATATATTTTAAAAATACATACATGCATGTGTGTGCATTCATATATACATAATACACATACACAGTAAACACACATATTGTATAAACAAAAACTTCCCAGCAAACACATAACGTTCCCCTAACGTTTTTCGTTCCTGTTTGGTTATTTAAAAAAAAAAAAAACAACAACTAAAAATAATGTTAGGGAAATGTTTTTTTTAGGTAGTTTTTTACAACCATAAAACAATGTTCCCAGAATGTTGAAGGGTGGTTATTTTAAAAACAACCTAAAACTGAGTTTTATAGAACGTTACCTAATGGTTATTTTCAGGTTATTTTTATAATCCTGTAAAACTATGTCTCCAAATAAAATGTTGCAGATATTTTGTGTATTGACTTATACAGAGCCCTTCATTTTGTTTAATGCTGTATTTACATAGAACGATAACAGAAATCATCATTTTATGGGTTTGTTTCATCTTTTTTTTGTACTAACCATAAAAAATAATGTTCTAGGATCCAAAAACTAAAGTTACCAGAACGTTCTCAGAACCAAGATAGAGTTTTGTTTTTGATGCGATTAATTGCCATTAATCATTTGACAGCACTTTATAGTTTTACTTTTCGTCATTCGGCAAACACTCCAATTTTTTATTTCCATCTGCAATAGTTTGCAACAATACAACCACTCAGTGACCAGCTGAAGGACTGCGTGATTGAATGGGGAGGTTAAGAGCCTTACTTGAGCGACAAACACTTGACCATGATCCTCTGGCCGCTGTGCTCTTTGGGCACCTCTGGGAAGGCGCACCGCTCGACGGCCTCGTCCTGTCAAACACAAAGAGCCGTCATCATGACTACGACTCAGTCAGCGCCATGGCAACGTTTGCTCAGTCATCAGAAACAATGTGTACACAGACATAAAGCGAGAGGATGAGCAGCGACGATGCGGAGGAGCAAGAGACGGAGGAAAGACAAAGATGTTTGACAAGATCAAACAAAATCGCAGATGGATCATCAGAGAGACATCTCTGCTTTTGAACTTTAGCGTTTGACAGCTCTCCTACATGAAAGTGTTGAGTGTTACTCATCGTCTCCTACACACAAGACTCTACTTTCCATTTTCTACTTTCTTTCACATACAGTCCTGAACTTTCTGTCTCTCAGTGTGTGGAATGATTACAGACCTCATCCGGCGCCGGGTACAGTCCCAGCAGATTAGTGTGGCGGCACTGCTGCCGGTTCTCGGCGTTGCGACGGTCCATGTCCTCTGCGGCCGTGCGCTCCAGCACAGATGGCAGCAGCGCATCAGGAGTGGAGTTTTTCAGGTCAAATATACTGGAGGCCCAGCTCCCCCGCGGCGTGTCATCCAGCGACACAGAGTGCCTCTTTGAGTCATCCTGCCACAGACAAAACTCTGCATTAGGAGAATTTTTGATTTAACCGGCCCTTTAACCTATTTACATTCAAAACAAAGTAAAATATTCTATTTACAACCGTTTCACAAAAAAAGACCACAATGGCCATAATGCAGGGTTTTTTTTTATCAATTAATCAAAAAAATTAGTTTATTCACCCAATTTGAATTTAATTAAATAATAAATGCAAAGAAATAAAAATAGAAATAAAATAAATTAGCTTGAGGCTTTTTGCTTCTTTGAGTACTTTTTTATTAAGTACATTTATTGCCTTTTTGTCACTTTGTAAATATAAACTTTAATTTAAATAGACTAAAACATAACAATTACATTTATTATTTTACAAAGCCCAAAATTGGCATTTAATTAAATAAATACAAATTAAGAAATAAAATAATTGAGGCTTTTTGCTTACTTGAGCATTTAATTTATTATTATTATTATTATTATTTTGTAATGATCACTTACCTATTTATATGTATCAACTCATTTTCATTTACTTAAAGGTGCCATAGAATGACTGGATCCAATATTTTAAATTGTCCTCTGGAGGTTTGTAGCTTAGGTAAGAGCAAATTTTATTTTACGTGTCCACACATCCTCTGTGTTGCCAGATCCAGTGTTTTTGGACTTGACTTTTGCACTTATTTTGATGCTTTATAAAGTTAAAGCATGTTGTTGCAGTTTTAGGCTGAGTGATATCTTTATCTAATCTTAATATGCAAAAGATTTAAACCTATTTCTTCAATTTCCTATTTTTTTATTTATCAGTTATTGTTCGTTTAAACAGCAATATCGATCAACACTGCATCAATGACTCAGCTAACCTAGAACACAGGCTGTTATATCTCATGCAAATGTTGGGGGCATAAACATTAATAATCCCGACTATAATGTCACATTTGGTGTTATATTGGAATTCATCTCTTTTTCAGTGGTCTTTTGCGTGCATGAGATTTACATAAAAAGAAGGAAACAATGGTGTTTGAGGCTCACGGTTTGTCATTTCCATTCCATTTCCAACTACGAAAGGATAAATACAGTTTTTCATTCTACAGTATGTCACCTTTAAACAAAACAAAAAAGAGACTTTGATCACTTTATATTTTTTGCTTTCACTTGTACAGGCATCGCTATGCCGGTAAATGACTGGGAGACTCTATATGCATCACCATTAGGTCACATCTCCCAGCACTAGTGTGATTCTGTGCACTGCTTTACCTGCTCATCCTGCCGATCAATGGCGGCCTCATCCAGCTCAAAGGTTTGTTTGACGAGTCCTTTCTGTTTCTCCCGCTGCCGCTCAGAGTTATGAGGCGTCTGTGTTGTGCTATAGCGCTGATACCTGAGAGACCACAAAGCAGCATGTTTCCACTTTCTAAACAACTTGTCCTCCAGTAAAGCACTCATCCTGTACGCAAGCAGTCCACGCATAAACACAAACAGGCGCACTCAGATGATGTTTATTAGAAACTAAACGAAAAAACTGTCTTTTTGTAGACCGCACACTGTTCCTGTATGTGTTGGATTCTTCGCAAAACTAAACTGTCGGATGCTCTGAAGAAGGAAAAACGTCAACAAGCACCCAGCATACACTACTTTAAACGTTTGGAAAATTAAATGGATGAATGAGTGAATAAAATTTATCAAAAAGTGACATGTTACAAAACATTTCATTTGAAACGCATGCTCTTCCGAACCTTGTATAATCAAAGATGAGTTAGCTATTTTAGATTGCAAAAATATTTCCCAATATTACTGTTTTTATTGTGTTTTTGACTGTATAAATGTAGCCTTAAGGAAAGCTGTAGGAAAACTTTTTCAAAACTGTTTACAAAGCATCACCTCGGTAAGTTTACTGGAAACTGGAAGAGTAGCTAAGATGTTTTGATTTCTTGAACATTTCTAGGTTACTAAATAACTGGAATACTTCTGTTTGTGTTACTTGAGAGTTCTGTTGATTTTATGGCCCAGATTTTCAACTGGTGCTATGTGCATTTTTTTAGTCAAAGCTCATGTAGAAGGAAGAACACTCACTTCCTCTGGATGATAAGCCAGTCGTCGGTGTAGACCCCCAGGGCATCCCTCACTCTGGGGTCCAGTGAGCTATCAACAGTGAGTGAGCAAAAATAGACAACATCAGCCCCCCAGATACCCTCAGTGCACTGACAGGCAGCACAGTGTGGCTTAAGCAAGATGATGAGATTATCTGAACAGCAGTGAGGGAGTGAGGAAGGGCAAGGTTCACTACAGTGTGTGTGTGTGTGTGTGTGTGTGTGTGTGAGTGATGGGCGACTCACTCCTCCTCTGGGACGGGCGGCTCTATGGTGGCGCACTCTCTTTCCTGTAGCAGCAGCTCCAGGTCATCGCTGGGGAACTCCAGCAGCTGTCGGAGCGGTCCGGGCTCTGCTCCTGGCGGATGGCTGCTAACATACTCCTCATAGTCCACCGGCTCCACCACCTCCGTCAGAGGCACCTACAAGAGCACGTCTGTCACCTCAGGAACATTTCAATAGTCTGTACTGTTACTTTAATCTATTTAATGCATCCATGCATAAATATATATATTATTCACCCCTTTGTTTGAAAATATTTTTTATGTTATGTTCTACACACATTAAAAGTTTTAATTAAGAAATAAGTGTAACTGTAATTAGCAAACTAATCTTTTTAGATTTAACTAATCGTTTTTTCTGAAAACAAGACAATATTTTTTTCTTGTCTAGAAAATTCCTCTTAATTTCAGAATTTTTTGATATTTGGGCTGGAAACAAGACAAAAAATCTAGTCTTAGAAAGCTTTTTTTGCCGTGTGTTAGACGCCAGTGTTTCCTGTCTGTCATAGTTACGAAAAGATATGATTTCGAAAACAGCATCATAGCTATTAAACTATATATCATGCTATTAAATCTGTATTTAACCGCAGAATGATCTCAAAGTAAACACAGCTGCTAAAGTCTGTAATAGCTGTCCTTTAAAATGAAATGATTGCAATCCTAATTCAAGTGAGGGACTTTGATAGTCTGACAGAAATCAGTGTTGAGTTCTGTAAAGTTAAAAAAAATGATATTAACATTTTTTTTAAATGTTGTGATTTTAAAAAAGTCAATTAAATGCGATCAGGTGCATTGCTTTAATAAAGTAATATAAAAAAATGACACTACTAGTACAATTTAAAAACAGTAACTTGTAATCTGTAACCAAATATATGGTCCAAAGTAACCTTCCCAACACTGCATGTACAAAAAGGGTACAGGGAAAACTACAAAAAAAACCTAGTGTTATGGGAAAAGAAAGGGAAGTGATTGTGGATTGTGGTCATTTCCACTTCCCTTTTTCACTCTCATACAGAGGTCTTAAAAGTGATTTGGACACTTTGGTCACATTTAAAAATATCATGACAGTCTGAATTACATACAAAACATCCAACCAACTGGCATTTGCAAACAAGCTGTAAAAGTGTCTTTGACTCATTGACTTTTGATCAGCTGCTGTCAAGGTGATTTTCAGTGACTGTGTGAAGTCATTCCTACTCGAGTTCACACAGGTGTCCAAACAGGTATAACCACAGGTGGAGAGAGAATCACATTAACTATAAACATGATCCACTTCCACAACAAGAAGGTCTGCAAATAGTTTTTTACAGAAACGTGAATGTTTTGTTTTGAAGGTGTACTCCTGTTGTGCTTCCTTTCTTTTGTGTTGTGTGTATATTACAGTTCAAACATTTGAGGTCAGCAAGTTTTTATTCTTATTATTTTTAGGTGAAAGTCTCTAATATTAGCCAAAGCTTGTTTACTTGATCATAATTACAGTAAAAACACTACTAGTGAAAATATTGTTGCAATGTAAATATCTGGTTTTCTATTTGAATATATTTTTAAAAGTAATTCCTTTTTCGTGATGCAAAATAGAATTTTCAGCATCATTACTGCAGCCTTCAGTATCACATGATCCTTTAGTAATTATTATAAGATTTATTTTACTTAATACTTGTCATTATATTATAAACGTTGAAAGTGGTTGTGCTGCTTAATTAAAAATAAATAGAAATAATAACAACGAGTATTTATCAACATTGTTGATAAACATTTTTATTAAAAATAGATAAAGAAAGATAAAAAAATGTCTATATTAATTTAAGTCCTGATAAATTATAGCACCTGTAAAACATGTGTATAAGTATGTGATATAATTCAGCACAGTACCAAAATTCACCTCTACAATTAACATTAAAGTCTTTTTGATTTTTGTCAAAGCAAGTATTTTGCAAAGCATTAAATTACGCCCTCTTTCTTACTCAAGACTTGGCAGGAGCCCACAAGTCTGTGTGCAGACAAGCAGAAATATACATGAACAAACACAAGTGTACACTAACCGGTTGATGAGCTCCAGCCCGTTTTTTGGACAGCTGTGGAGAGCCATACTCCCGGGAAACCTGCTTCCTGACCTCAGACGCTACTGTCCTGCGAGAGACACAGAAAGGAATATTTCTATTATATTTACTCGATCACATCAGGAGCTCATGTTCAAATATCTTAAAAAACATCAAGATCCCAACGAATCAGACGCAGACGGCGCGTGACGGGTTCACATCAGATATAGTGGCCAGAGCCAGCAGCTGCTCTAGATGTCGATGGTCAAACTCAGAACGTTTGAAGACATGCTGAGCCGCTGGCAGAAAGTAGGCAGGACGCCTCAGCTCTGCCAATTTGGGCACTAAAAGCAAATGAGAGGCTTTAATGCTCAACAAAGCCCAATAACCCAGTAACCCCTCATCCACTCAGAGATAGCCTGCAGCTGCTCCCTAACAAACTCAAACTGTCTCGCTCTCACAGACAAAGATACACACAGCTGCAGATGCTCCAGTTCCCTTCAAAACACACACGCCCCACCATTACTGCTGCTTGCTAAGGCAAGCATCCCTTTTAGCTCAAACTTTAGAGTTGGGGATTTAAGGCAAATTTTAGCCTGTATCTGAGATTGTAGGAGTGTAGCAGTAAAATTAAATATTGACATGGTACAGTACACACAATCCAGCAGCAGCCAGGATAGTAGCTGGCAGTACTACCCACACTCTAATTCAGAAACAAAGATGAAGCATTGGCTGTGTCCGAAATCATATAGTCTCTGAGTAGGCACGCGTGTAGAGTATACATTTCATCCCGACCTGCTACATTTGTCATTGTCATGTATTAGTCATAATGAGTCCATCAGACGCACACTTCAGGGGAAATACTTTTCACACTTTGCTCCTACTCAAACATACTTTCTCATACTCTTTTTCACTACTGTTTTTTTACATATATACAAGTAGTGTGGGTCAATATATGTGATTATATATTTTTAATGCCTTTGCAGAGTGTTTATTAACTAATATTTTAAGTGCAATTCATTATGCAAGTTAAAGATGAGTTTGATCATTTCCCCAAGAACATTTCCATAGATATTGCAATAATCTAGTTTTCGTTTATTATCACAATAGCCATGAGTGAAAATATTATATTGCGATTCTAATAGGATGCAACTTACTTTTATGTTCCGTTGATAACCGATAAATGACCGATGTTCAAATTTTATAGTATTTTGTATGAGCATTTCATATAATTTTATAATTCTATAATAATATTTTTGTAAAATATACTAAATATACAAAAAAACAGTGAATGTAAGCATTAAAAGCGTTATCATTTGCAGTGCAATGAATATTGATTTGAATCCTTTCTAATCACAGAACAGCATTTTTAAATTATAAGTGCTTTAATAATTCACTGTAAGTGAGCGTTAGATAAAAGCAAAGTTAAAATCTAACTGTGAAATTAGAGGAAATGAGCACAGCGATTAAATATCCAATATAGAAACATACCGATAAATTAGAAATCTTAAATATCCACCAATAACAGATATATCCTGCATCCCAACACATCCACCCAGAACACCTAACATCTTAGCAACAACATGGCAACCCTAACAATGTTAGCCCATATCCAGCTAACAAAACTCAGGCCCTCCTGTCAAACAGCCCGTGTTTTCCAAAGAGCGGATGTAGCCCCCTCCTAGGGGTCAAGCCACTTCACTGACAAATAATTTTCTGAGATTATAAAGTTGCGAAAGGACCTGTTGGGACTAGGGATTTCCATTTTGGATCATTTCCACAATCGATTGTCATCTAAATTCACAATCAATTTATCAATGAATCGTTGACCCTAACACTGCAAAATGCATCTGGGCATCTGTTGCAGGGGCATACAGTCAACGGCATGAGGACATATGCAAATAGCTTTCCAAATGCAAGCTTCCTCACCCGAATGAAAGGGGGTTTTAGTCTAAAAAAAACAAAAAAAAGGCTAGTAGCAGGATATTAAAATGAATAGATGTGCTTGTGATCATTTGATACAATTCAGAGAGCGCGCAGTAGTTATATATTACGCACGGTTTAAAAATCCCACCGTGGAGGCCCCTGAACGCACCTCTTTAAAGGGTTTCATGGCACTCGTTGTTTTTAAAACACCATAGCAATGTTTGCAATTTACATGATCGGGATTTAAAACAAAAGTATGGTCAGTGATCCGCTTCCAAAATAACTTTGTGTTGTATACCACCCAACACCGTGGTTTCCTATTTCCTGCTTCAAAAAGGAAAGAGGAAAACTTGTCTGCTCTAAAAGCAATGGGCGGAATGGAGCACACCACCCTTTCCTACATCCTGCAAAGAAACAATGAGTCTGCTCTCACAGAGAGGAGAAGACAGAAAGAGATAATAACTCATGAAACACAATCCTCTGTACAGGTCTCATGCCTTTCGGGTGGGGAAAAAAATGACGTTTATAAAGTCGAGACCGTGCATCAACAGTATCGTGTACGGACTATATGGTATCTGAGCATTGCACTCATACAAAACCATGGTTTGGAAGTATTGGCATCTAAGCAGTGCTTATGTACAGTAAGGGATCACTCCGTCTCCGCGGGCTACCTTTGTCCACATACCAAGATCTCACTTAGATTTCACTTTCCCACATGCTTTTGAACATCTCCTTATCAAATAATCAGCTGCTCCAGTCTACGAGAATGAGTGAAAACTACTCTATCAATCACTCTAAACAAATAAACCAGTCCGTTTCTGTGATGTTTTTTTAGTTATAAGTCTAAAGAAGTGCATCGTTTCAACTATTTCAAACTGTCTTGATTATTTTATAACTGACATGAAGCCACACGATCAGATATTTACATTTCATTTTGCCCTTCTGACAAAAATGCCATATTACTACCATATTTAATATACAACGTTAAAACGGTCTAATCTTAAATATATTACATGAGACTGCTTTGTCTCACATAAATCATGTTCATAAAATATGTAAACATGTCAGTGGTTACCCAGATTCTAACATCACATTCATTTTCTTCTAAAGACATTAGTTTAGGGATGAAATGTAACATCTTTGTACCTATAACTACGTAAAATTGCTCCTTTATTGTTTCCAACAATGTATTGGGTTTCCTTAAACAGCTGAGCAACTTTGACTGTACTTTTCCAGTGTTTATAACTCTTTCACCTCATTTTAGGGGGAACCAACTCTTTAGTTTTATTGCATTATGACTTTTCTTAAGCGGAAAGCCAGTCCCAGGCTCATCCCTGTGATATATATATATCTATCTATTTGAATAGAGTTTAGTTCCGATATCCCTATCATATCACATTACACTCCATGGCGCTCAATGCATCCTCTTTTCGCCAACAAGAAGTCTGCTCATTTAAGATTTAAAGACGACACACACCATGCATTCGTTGAAAAGCACTTAAACTGGTGAACGCGTTCAAGCGCGGTAGTTTAGTCGCGGTGTCACACTGTTGCGACGCCCGGTGAGCTGAACTGAACAAAAGGTTCATCCCTGTGTAACTCGTGGCGGATCTCTTTATCTCTCCCGATCGAGTCAATCCCGATGCGCGGGACAACTAATGCACGACTCCTCTACCGTTTAACACTCGGTGAAGTCCACCTACCTGTTAATCTTATGCGCAAAAGCCCTCCGTTCGCTGGGGAAAGTTGCCATCCCATCTAAAGAGGGAGCGCTCCTTACAGTTCCCCTGTACTTTCGTAATATTATTGTGAAGCGGAGTCATAAGCTTCCTTGTGTCAGGTTTCGGCGCATAATAGCGCCTCCTCAAGGTCTGGCGCTTGCAATAGCCTTTAGCTCACCAAACCGGTTCCCAATGACGCACCTGTCCCTGTCTCTGGGGATCTGCTGCGATGTTTATCGTTTCTAGACAAATTCAAGGTGATTCGTGGTTTTCCTCCTTGAAGAGGAACAATGCTAAGTCTGCATAAACGCCACTGTTTTCCTCACTGTTCACATGGCTTTGTCAAAAAGCAGCATGTCGAAGAAATATTGAAACAGGTTCATTCAGAATAGTTTATTGGTTCGTTTATAGCCAGCTACTCCCAATGGATGTCACGTGCGGCGATATAATGCAGAATTCCGTGTTAATGCAGAATATTATATATTGTACAAGGGGTAGTTGGTGTGAATGAAAGTGGTGAAGCTGTGTGGCTTTTGCCTGAGGCGAAGAGCAAGTTTTCTAACCGTTATCTCGTGGATATTTGTGCCCACGAGGACGTGTAAAACCCGGAAGCTGTAAGGAGAAATCCCTGTGGATCCGCTCCATTCACACACGCTGATCCAGACCGGCCTGCAGTCTGCTAACATGCAAAACATTCATGTTTTGGCTTCGCCTGACTGAGAAGAATAGAAAACTAACGAGGAATAGGAAACAAGTGACCTATTTGTGTCTGAAAAGTGAGTTGCTCCATGAAATGCTTGTTTAGGAACTGTTTGTACACAAACTAAGATGTAATATGTGGGATGTAGGCTATGCGTAGCCTTTTAGGGACATTTACATAGGACATGCATAGGACATTTACGACAAATATGCCACTATATAGTGTGTGTGTTGAGAATTTGTCCATTAAATATTTTTTAGACAGTTATTAGGAGATGATCTCTGACAGACCAGAAAGAAGCATTGGAGTGCTTCTGGTTCACTATATCATATAAAGCAATTAGTGCAATGTATATTTAAATATACTTATCACAGCTATTCATTCGTCTACATATCATTCGGGTAATTCATCTTATATCCTGTGATAATCCTTTTATTTCTGTTCAAAGCACATGAGTCAACTCCAACATTTTATATCAAATTTATATTAGTGCTGTCAAATGATTAATCGCATCCAAAATAAAAGTTCAACCAGTGCATCTCCTCACGATGTACAGTACTTTTGATCTCAGCTTTTTCTTTCTTTCTTTTTTTTTAATTATATATAAATATGTTTTTTTATTTATTTATTTTCTAAGTTGCATGTACTCAGACACCCACATAACCTGTCCCTGTGTTTTGTGTTTAATGCAGCAGTGCTTCAATTCCCCCCAGAGGATCCCTGAAATTATATTACCCTACGTTTTCAACAAACCCCCACTTTTGCTCTATGTTATATTGCTGTGCAGCCACCAGAGAGCGATGTGCTCCACAAGTGCCGGAGCCTGGAGCCTGGAAAGGCGGTGGCCAGGAAATAATGACTCAACCCTCCACCTTATTGTCTAGATGCAGCATTGTCCAGAAGTAAAATATCACAGAACCAGATTTCATTAATCTTTTCAAAATAACTCCACGAATAACCTAATGCAGCAACAGCATGGATACGCAACCTCGGTATCCCTCATAATTTAACAATAGATCTAAAACAAAGCCGTTGTTGCGTGCCAGGATTCTTCAAATTTTACAGACACATCACACCACAGCAAGCTCAACACGCACACGCACACGCACACACTTCATAATATCGCACGATAATACTTCAGCTAGGAAGACATCTGTGTTGATTTCCCATAAATCAAGTCCCACACCCAAAAGCAGATTACTAGGAGACATTTATTGACATTTTCCTTCACCCAAGGACACACATTTATCAGTTTAGAGCGAAGCCATCACTCCTCTCTCCTTCTCCCGCTGTAACCTCTCCCATCCCCCTCGCTCGGTCAGTGAAGTATGACCATACAGTGCAGGCTTCCTCCTCCCTATAGCTCAGCTCAGCAGCACCATGCCCCATTAATTCAGCACCAAGGAGAGCTGCTAGCGCAGGTACAACAAGCCAGCACTGACCTAAGGAATGACGCTGGTGGGGTGTGTGTGTGTGTGTGTGTGTGTGTGTCTTTTCCCGTTTGTTAAGCTCTCAGGGCGTTTCAGGGAACACTTCTGCCATGTATGTTGTGTGCTTTATATGTGTTTTTTTCCTATTCCCCTCACAGCAGCTAATGAAGATTAATGAATCTCTCTCCTCTCTTTGGCTTGCAAGCACTAAAACCTGATGCTCGGCATCACAAGGAATAAATATAGATCTGTTGTGAAGCTTTAGGGGTTTTTCTACCGCAGCCTTGCTGGGGATTTTCATGTCATTTGTCTGGGTTTGAAGGATGAGCAGCATGTACCGATGGGAGCGGACCGGATTGGAGATGTAATGGGCCATCATTCGAGCAATTACATTAAGAAAATTACCGCATTGCGACTGTCATGCGAAGCCAGTACATACATCGGTGGCGTGTGCGAGCGATACACATGCATCCTTGAACTCTGTGGCACTCTGTTGGCAGTGCCGGGACGCCATGCAACATGTGCCAGCCAGATGGAGAATTAAAAATAGTTTTGCGTTTTGACTTGCACTGTAGGCAGGCGGCGTTTTCCATCATGTCTGTCTTTTCTTCCCTTTCCTTCTGCCTCTCCACGTCGAAGGCTTTCAGTTCCTCGACCAGCAGCACTATTGTTTGGCTGCCCCTCCCCCCACGGGCAGGAGAGCACCCCCCCCACCCATCCCTGCTGCATTACCGAAGAACAAAAGAGAGAGTGTCAGACGCCACCCTCTAGATCTCTTTCACGCCCCAGCCCCCACCCCGCTTCCAGATGGGGCTGCCTTTTTTTCCAGGGTCTCTCTGAACCCCAAGAGTCCTCCAAAATGGACGCGCCCCTCCCCCTCTCCTCACTCTTCAGCTGCCCGTCATCCACCTGCTCTCTCTGCCACGCGCCCATGCCCAGAGTACGCCCCCTTCCCCATCCCACCCTCGCAGCCAGCTCCATTCAAATCGTTAACCACTTGCTTGCTATGGCCTTGCTCCAGGACATTACTTTTTTTTTGCAGCTGTAAACCTCCTTTTTCTGATAGCTATGTAGTCCACCGGGGCCTGCAAAGAGGGGGGGAAATCATGTTTGCATTCATGATTAAGCAGTGTTACTCAACTCTACATCTGATTTTAAGTGGCAACCTAAGACAATACTAAAACGTAGCACAGAAACAACATAAGTCTTGTCATGAAATGCACTGTTAACATGCAAAATGTTTTATAGAAATATACCCACGCTGTTTTATAGAAATGCAACCACCTTCTACTGAACATAGTTTTTGCTCGTGCAGGGAAAATCAATGGGATCTCGAGATTTTTTTAATTAAATAAATAATGCTATCAATCACAGTTAGCTTAATTTAAATAAGTGTTTTCCCTTTTTGGGCCAATAAATTACACTCCAAGTATGAAAGTAGGGAGGTGGAGAGAGAGTTTGTAACTCTATAATAAATAAAAAAAGGCTAGAGTGTCTAAGCATCCCAACTTTTTTTATGAAATCCAAAAACTTGGATACTGGGAACTGTGGAACTGGAACCCCAACATTTAGTGTTTTTGTCCACATACAGTAAAACCAATAGGGTCCAAAATAAGGCTGTTATGGTATTATACATTTACCATAATATTATTGCTGCATGGATATTCTATGGATATTCAAGAAAAATACATTTAAATAAAATTATTCTCTCAGTTAAAATGTTCTTTAACTTCTCTTTTTTGGCCAATGAGTCACAAATTTAAAAGGTGTGTTTGTTAGCACGTCCTAATTTTGCCAAGTACTTTTGGACTAGGTCAACATTTTATTGCAAAAATATGACTATATCTCTACACCTGAACCTAACCTTACCCATGAGTAATGTTGACCCAGGGACACCTGTTCTTGACCTGTAACACACCATCTCCTGCACACTGGCGAGTGAACTGTTCTTGAGTGCAGCTAGAGCGTCTCTTTCATCAATCATGTCCCTGATTCTGTGGGACACACTGCATTACTGTCGCTTAATGTCTTCTTCACAACCAGGAATGTTTACAATATTATCTTAAGTCTAACATTAATATTACATTTTGTATTATTTTTATATTAAATATTATTCTCGATATGGAATATTAATTGCATACCTGCACCTATGTGAAAACACTTACTTTGAAGTACTTGTTACACAAACAATATACTTTTGAGTGCTTTTTTGATCCACTTAAATAGAACTCTTATATGTAATTTCATAAAATACCGCCTTCTACTGTGCTATTCTCTTGAACGTGCATCCAAGGCTGATATCGAAAAGACGAAACTGTTGAATTAAGTTGTTATTTTTGTTTTTTTTGTGCACAAAAACTATTCTCGAAGCTTCATAAAATCATAATTCAGCCCCAGATGTAACATGGAGTATCTTAATGATGTCCTTACTAGCTTTCTGGGCCATGAAAATGGTAGTTGCATTGTTGTAGAGTCAGAAAGCATTTGGATGTCATTAAAAATATCCTAATTTGTTTTCTGAATATGAACATCATTTCATTTTTTGGGTGAACTATACCCTTATAACTTGATATTATGACAAAGTGCACTTTGTAAGAAAAATAAGTATACACTTAAATGGCCTTTTATTACATATCAGCAAGTACAATTAGACACAGCATCTTTCAAATTATCTGGAGTGACATGAGGGCAAGTATATGATGACAGAATGATCCTTTTTGGGTAAACTATCCCTTCAATGTAACATAGACAGAATAAAAAAGACTGTAAATGCAAAAACAACAGCAGAAGTGTGATTCACCAGCCTAACACATGAAACAAACACTAGGCAAAATATTGCATTACTACATTGTCAAGAGGCAGATGATATGAAGCCAAAATATCATCATTTTTACTTTCACTGGAGACACAGCCTTTGACGACAACAACAAAAGGCCAGCATTGTCTCCCGAAAAAGTTAATAAGCCTTACCGAGCACGATTATATGCTTAGTTGCATTGTATTATTTGCATTAGCATAATTTTTCCTTGCTGTCAGTGACCGTATTAGACCTTTGACCCTTTTTGCATTGTCATCCACTACTCCAGGGAGGACGGGACGAAATGAAATGACAAACACTACAGAATCCTTGTAGACACAGTGAGATCAGAACATCACAGCAAATGTTTGACATAATCAGTGCACTTATTTTTAAAGCGAATGATTTCAGAATGAGTCATTAAGGCTGCAGTAGGAGCACGGTTTGCTTCTTAAAGTCTGCAGCGGTGAGGAGGGGGCAGATGCTCAGTTGATTGTGTTTCTCCGAAAGCTCTGACACATTGCATCCTCTGAGCCGTATTTGCTCTAACCTTCCCCCCAACACACTCACACACAGCGCCCTCCTGAGCCCCCAAGGGAATGGTGAAGAGGAGCGGCACTGGCCCGCATCTGTCACGGGGCAGCTGTTGGTCACTTAATGGAATTTGTCCTGTCGCTTATGGGCCAGGGGCAGTGGGAGGTGGGGCTAATGACTCCTGAATCTGCTAAAATCTTGCCAATTACTCAGGGATAGTGAAATCTATACTGCCATGTTAGCTTCTACGGTTACATTCTCCTTAAAAATTGATTAGAGATAAAGCGTAATTGATCATGTTTAAAGTTTATGCACTGTAGTCACACATTCTTGCATTTATCTTCTACAGCATGAACTTTTTATTTTAGTGTTTTGGTTATTTTTGGCAGTTACTTAACCCTTACTGAGTTATGATTCTGCTGAATTTGTTGCATTTTGTGGCTGGAGTGAAGAAAGCAATATTCAAACTTTAGATGTGGATAAATGGCAGAGCTTGAGTTTTCAATGTAAGCCCAAGCCCCATAAATTGGATAAAACCTATATTTCCAAAATCAACGGTAAATGAGTTAATATAGATAAACACATTTATTTATTTATTTAGCTAAAACAAATTTATTTAGCAAATAATAAAATTGTATATTTCAGTATACTCCTTTTGAAAGGTTTAAGCAATTGGTCAGTGAATTTGCAGTTTACTGTCAGTAATTGTAAATCATTTTGTATTATATAAATATATATATAGTATTTAATAAATTTTGTTTTTGCATTTATTTCTGTAATATGAGACATATTAAGTTACCTATCTACATATTATATTCGAACAGTTTATTTATATATATTTCCAAAACGGTTACAAAAATGTAATAATTTTAATAACTAAAAAAATATAATAAATAAAAGGAAAAATTAAAAATAATTAAAGGATTGGTATCATGTTTGTAAACATAGTCTAAAGCTAATTTAGGGCTAAAATGATCTGTAAAAAAATTATTTACTTCTTAAAAATTTTTTAACAACAGTTAATTTAATATTACTTCAACAGTTCGTCAAAATTTTGTATGATTTTACAATCGGACAAATAAAGAAAATTCATGTACACGTGTCAGGCGTGTCAAGTATTAAAGTGTCAAGTGTCAATTATTAAAGTAATGGCTTCCTTTGCAATTAAGCCACCGTAAGTGCCTTCTCTTGCCTTCATTCCAGGACATTGTGTTTTAGAAAGCTTTTGTGTGTAACTCTTTGACTGTAAGACAATTCAAAACAAGAATTAAGCCACTAAGCATTACTCTGATTTGCATGACTCTGATTTTTCCCCCCTGACCTGCAGGAAACACCAACCCCCACGGCTCTGCTCGCCGTCCACAAGAGTTCAAGCAGCCAAATCAATGAGAAGAAAGAGAAGTGGGCCCTGTTCCTCCCTCTGCATCTGTCAAGGAGCAGAAGAGGGAGGGGTTCACTCATGGGATGGGGAAGGGAACAATATCAGTCCATCTGTCACAAACAGCCTCATCTCTGCTTAGATGAAATGTAGCTCTAAAGCACATCAAACAGTGTGTTGCTCCAGCACATTTCCACATTATTGATTGATTGAGCCATAAAGCTGATCAAAGCCAATGGCATTCAATTTTCCAAGAGCCCTGCGCTGACCCATCCGCCTAAATGACTGTCAACCGGTGTCACGCAAAATAGCCTCACAAGGCCATGGATATATCATATGTGTGTGTGTGATTTAACTGATAAAACCTCGGCCGCACCTAACACACCCCAGTCTGACGGTTTGTCTCATAAGTGGTATATTTACAGTCTCCCTTCCCCCTCCGAGGCCTCATCCTGAGCTCTCAGTGGCAGGTAGAGCCGCAATCTCAGTCATTCATATTTAATTCTAGCAGAGTTTCCGGCCAGACTAATGCGCTATTGATTGCAAGTCTCCCATTACAGTAGGGCGAGTGCGAAACGGGAAGGCAAAGAGAAGGGAAAAGAATACCGAAGACCGAATGCGGGTTGGCTGGAAGGAGAAAGACGAGGTGGTTCGGGAAAGACGATAAATCAGATGAGAGCGGGGGTAGCTAGCGATCTGACATTTAAGAAATACGACCGTGCTTTTAATAAATATAGAAAATGTGTGTGCAGCATCGTGGAGTTTTCTGCTCTCAAATCCTCAAACACAATTATTTTTTAGGCCCGAAACAGTCGAGGAACCCGGACTGCATTAAGGCCAGAGTCAGGCAGTTGGGCGCATGTTTTGAATGCAAAAGCGAGCGAGTGCATTTAAGTGTAATTAAAGGTAAGTACGCTGACATGTTAGAGAGGGGCTTGGCTTTGCTTTCTTTAGCGCAAGCTGCATCTAGATGTGCTCATTTATGTGTTATGAGAGAGAGTCGGAATGCTTGTGCAAGTGGAAGAGATGGGAAAGCCAAAGAGAGATAGAAAGAGGGCATTCTGGTGCTTTGTGTATTTAAGGTTTTCTCCCTGGATACCGACGCAGACGAGCCGAGATGAAAGATTAATAACCGAATCTCTATATTTAACAAGATCGGGTGTAAAACATGCTCCCTAGCAGACATAAGGCCTTCACTCCCACCCACAGCCAACGTCGCACGAGGAAACGTATAGGCGAGGATCTGGGAAATTTCTGCCATGTTTATGCGCGAGTTTGTTGCACCTCACGCGCTAACGTGTGCGTGCCAACACATGCATGCGCCGCATTGCAAGCTGAGGAGAATCAATAAGTAAAAAGATGACAAGAAATGTCTAAGTCAGATTCTTCCTCCCACCAGCCTGTCTGCTCTAATAATAGCCTGGAGAAAACGCAGAAAGGCAGACGAGGAAAAACAAAGTGAGGGGGAGAAATGCCAAATAATGCATGCAAGGCCAAATTAGGCCAATATCCATTACCCGAAAATGGCCCAGAACTATATGAGGAGGGGTTAGGAACCGCCGTACAAGCCTGATAGCGACCCCCAGGCCCTCTCGCTCCCACAAGCCCATGCCACCCGGAGGGGCCGGGAGTGTTTACCCGAGGGCTCGGAGCCCACTAAACGGTGGGAGCACAGGCCCAGAGCGCCCATCTCTCACTGCTCTAATCCAATCAGACTCAGCAGCTCCGACTCTCTCCTGAAAGCACAGCAAAATCACAACAGCCTAGCAAACGCAAAACCAAAGCCGCTGTGTCGTTTGTAATGCACGAGCGCCGGTGGGTTATACGTGGTAAATGAAAACGAGGTTGTAGACACAATGGCGGACACACAGAGGATTCTTTATTAATTATGAGTGTTTATTATAACCGCCTAATCTTGTAAGCATTCTTATCACACCTCATCACGAATGTGCTAAAGTGCTTAAGAGAACGCCAACAAACATGTCCAAATCCCGCTTTCGTTTTGCAAATTGTTACTTGTAAACTGGATAACCGACTGCACTTAATCTAATTTGGTTGTTGTATTAGATTTCACAGAAAAGTATCACTGAATGCTTGGTGTGCCTCAAAGTGTGATTAATTATGACTATATTTATAGTGGCTCTAAAAGTTTGAGATAATGCTAATGATAGATAGATAGATAGATAGATATTTACTCATTGAAGAATTGACCTTTCGCAGGGAGTTTGTTTGACAGGTGATCTGACCAATCATAATCACAAACCACTAGATTTCTGTGGACTTCAAATTTAAAAATAGCGTGTATTGATATCTTTTTTTGGTTGAAACAGGATACCTTCTTAAACAGAAAGAAATGAGGTGTTCACTGGTTGAACTGAGGCACTACGGCGATCTGTCGCAACACATTAAATGGTATTTATTGTTTAATTTTCTGTTTAATTTTAATCGTACATTTTAAAAGTTGCCAATTCGTGTGAATTTGTACGAATGACCTACACCTAATCCTGCCCCTAAACCTACCATTCACTGGAGTTTAGACAAATCGTACAAGTGAGGTTGTACAAATTTGTACGAATTAGCCTGATTTTGCCACCTCGTAGGAATACGTACGAATTGGTCGTGAGACTGTGTTGTAATTTCTCAGTATGCATATCATTTATGTAAAAGTGAAAAAGTTTTATTCAGTCTTTCCTGTTTTTGCTTTCTTGGCAACAGCACTCAAGCTGCATGAACTTCATAAGTTTGTGTCAGAGCTGATGATCATGTTCTCCAGCATGATTTGAGATGATCCACAGAGCATCAATGGAGGAAGAAGATCAAGGAGTTCACATGTCACAAATCTAAACTATTTTCTATCCATTTTACATTAGATAAGATTTCTTTGTGTTCTTTAATTTTATATGTTTAAATAAAAAATAAAAAACTACTCAGATTTTCCAGTGGTGTCATACTTTTGGACCCCGCTGAACATTATTTAAGATGAACCTTGGCTAGTGTGATTTACAGTTTGCACATATTGTTGTAGGTGTCACCAAGTTACATATAAACTCAACATAACAGCATTCTATGAGTCAGGACCCTTCATGAAATACTGTCATAACAAATGCCAAACAGTGTATTGACTATGATTATATGAGCCGTCACGCTCAGCATAGCTGGGTAATGAGATTCCTCTTCATTATATGTTCCTACAGCCTGAGCTACCGCTTTCAGTATATGAACAGAGGTCCAAATTATGCCGAAATGGTGTAAGTAGAGTAAGTAGAGTTACTATTAATTCATAAGACGTCTGTAAAAGAGGTAGAACTAATATTGAAGCACTGCAAAAAAGCACTGGAATAAATATTTGAGAATATGATACTGATATATGATATCAGTGATCATTAAACTGATTTCAGAACAGTGCTTGGGTGAAGCATATTAGTTTTTCATTTACATTTTACACATTTGACTGACATGTTCATCTGTCCTTTCATGTATGCATATATATATATATATGGTTTCCTTTTTTTCTGTAACAATGATTTCTACATTTTATTCCAGTTAAATCATATAAAAATATTTCACCTGAAAATACAGCTCAGGAACCGAATGTTAAAAATGTAGAAAATGGATGGTGTACAGTATAATGTTTTACAGTGTACATGTATATTTTCATTTGTTTATGGTAATGAAGGCATGTTAAGGTAAGGAACAGCACTACAAGCTTTATATAAGCTGTTGTAAAATACTGCCAAACGAAAATACGAATCCAGAAAAATCTTCTTTAGCACAGACACTTGAGCCATTATCTGTTATATCAGACCATAATAAGGGGAATAACACTAGCTGTAGCAATGGAACACATCTGCTTCACACAATCATATCTCCTGCACTGGCGCTAAATAGATTCAGCGCGATCATAACATGCTTTCTTCCCATAAATGTAAATCCACAATTCTCAAATGTAAAACAGACATTTTTCGAGTTATTAGTTCAAAAACAAGTGCTTAGTTTCCTCCACCAGCAATCTCCACAACAGCCACGTTTGGATGGCCATAAAAAAGTGACTAAAATCAATGATCGCTGAAAGAGCAAAAGAGAGCCTTAGAGTCTCTTATCCTCTAATGCCACCGAGGACAAAAGCGCCAGCCTCTTAATCGCCTCTTCTGGAGGGGCTCCTGAACATTAAAAATCATCAGTGAAATTACTGAAAGAGCTTTAAGCAACTGCCATGCTTGATCCTCTGAATCAGGGTGGTGAATAGGTGCTTCAGATGCCCTCTTACCCACGGGCTGAATTCAGCTGCCCCGCTGCCAGCGAAGACCCCTAATGAGCCTCTGCAATTAAGCCGGTTTATTCACGCTAAGTGTGAACGGGGTGCATGTGGAACCGTAGGCAGCTAACGGACCTGGGCTCTTTGTGCCACAAGTGCTGCTTTTATTCAGCTCACAAAGCAGAAAACAACACCCGCACCTATAATGGCGAAGTCTTTCCCCCTCACTCGCTCGCGACTTGTCAGAGCGGAGTGGGCGGGGTTAAGACAGACTGACAGCGGGGCCCATCTCTATCCTCTTATTAACGCTTAACGAGTGCCTTCCTCATGCAATATTCATCGCCACTAATATCATCCAAGCTCTGAGCTGAGCTGGCTACTTATGTAAGGCAATTATGTAAAATATCAGACAGGGCCCACACTCAGAATCTGACTGGGGTAGAGATGCGGGACAAGAACCGAGAGGAGCATGAACTGAAAGTGAAAGGGAGCATGAGAGAGGAGGATGAAGGCCAGGATGAGTCGCAGCCAGGGTTACAACAGTTAACTAAAACTAAAACCAAAACCATTACGTTACGGGAAATAAAGCAAACTTCAACTGAAATTAAATAGGTAAAACATACTTTATTACAGCTAGTTGCCAAGGCAACATTTCTCGTTTTCATTTAGTTTAATTTGATGGAATGAAACTGAAATAAAAATGATCATACAACAAAATGACCAAAACTGAAGAAATATTCCATTTAGAATATAAAGACTCACGCAATGTCAAACCTGTATGGCTATCTTCTGTGATACACAAAATTATTTGTGATTATTTTTTATGATTATTTTGATATTTTATGCTGGCAGCCACACAGTTTTGGGCCCCATTGACTTCCATAGTATTTTTGTCTATACAATGCAAGTCAGAGAGACCATAAAAAAATATTTGGTTACCAACTCGAGATTATCAAAAGGTTAACGAGTTTGAACATGTCTGCCCACTCGTCCATCTCGAACTTATCAGCCAAAACATATATAATTGTGTATATTACTCAGAGTAGACATGACGAGAAAATGCTGTTTTTCTGATCTGCATTACAGCGCTTTTGCCCGCCAACGACAATACCACCCACTCAGTACCTCTCTGACTCCTGATGCCTGATACCTGCGCTGTGACTGTCTGCAATCTGCATAATCACAGAGAACTTCTGCTGAAGACGCACACATACACAAACAGAGACAGCGCTCGACTTCCACAAGGTCACCCAAGGCCGATGCGGATGTAGGTGAGTTCCAGCGACCCGCGGTCTCCGGCGCGCACATAAACAGACTAAAATAAACACATCCTCTAGTGGGAATGACATCCCCCTCACACCTCATCGGCTAAGCGTACATTTCCATAAGCCTACATGCTCTGCAAACCATCTCCTCCAACTTCACCCAATGGAGACTCGCACCTATGAAAGTGCCAAAGACATCCGCGTAACAGAGATATAGCGAGCGCGCTCCCTCAGGTCAAGGCCCTGTGGGGGTCTGTGCAGAAATAGGTCATTTGTCACACATCAAGTCCTGGGGCAGGAGATGCATTATAGATGAGACCAAACAGCCTGTCTCGGTGAGCTCTACACACTCCCTGAGACTGGAAACAGGGGGGAAGGGAGCTTGAGATGACAACCGCTGCAATCAGCATGCGTCGATGTTTAATATCAGCACCAGAAACGAGCAACAATAAGCAGACACATGCTTTCTGACTTTAGTATCGCTGGACGTTATGTCAATGGGATTACACAACAATGCATGACATCTACATGACATTGAGAACCAAAATGATGCCTTAATCCATATTGCAAGCACCGGCCTTGATTATGCAATATACGCATTCAACACAAGCACCTGACACAAACAGGTATTCGAACAGCGGGCCGTGTTATGACCTTCACACAGTTATTCCTTCGCATAGCCATTCTGCAATTGGAAAAAAAATGATTAAACGGCAGACTGATTCACGGGCATTCTTAGAAATGCAGCGCGTCGGAGAAGATGGAATTCGAGAAGAAGAGCTGCGCTGCAAGGACAAATAAGCAAGATAGAGGGAAAAACTGAGGCTTGAGTAAGGGGATGAGAGAGAGAGAGAGGGGTAAAGAGAAGGAGAAAGCATGGCTCCTGTCTTTTTCTGCACCCATCTGTTCGGAGTGCAGGTGGAGCTCTATTCACTCAGCTCTGCATGTGTGTTGGGGTGGGGTGAAGTGGGGGGTGGGTGGGGGGGGCAGGAAGAAAGGGAGGGCAGAAGGAAGAGTGGAGAGATGGTGGAGGGTGGAGGGACGGGGGGCTCTCGGTGATCTCTCCTGAAGGGGATAATGGGAGAGGAGCGCATTGCAATGGCTGCCATGTAGTACCCTCCCTGCACAATTAGCCAATCAGCAGCAAGCTCTGCCAGCCAGAAGGACACATAAAAGAAGAACATTGCAGCAGAGGCACAGAAGGAGCCTGCGAGGAGCTGGGAAATACACACACAACAGCAGAACCACAACACCCTCCCCTGGACACACCCTACTGGGGATCACTGCTTCTCTTTTTTTCTGAACCATCGCCCACGCCACACGGAGAGAAATCTCTCTCTCATCATCATCCTGAAGAAAACCCCCTTCTCCTCATTTTCACACTGCTGAGGAAACCTACAATCGCACGGGCTGAGCTTTCCTGCCGAAGACTGTCGTTTTTCCTTTTTCTTTTTTTTTCTTTTCGTTTGGAACCTGACATTCGCCTTCCTCGAGCCACGCCACGGCGTAACATCTGCAAGACGGCCTGAAGACCTGCGACTTGAAGGACCTAGATCACTATCATCTTTGTGCATCAAGAATGGTTACTGTACGTATGCCCTTTTTGGTCTATCTCATAAAAAAAAAACCAGCATCAACACAAAATCAATTCTAACAGATGCAACTAGATACATAATATAGGCTATTTCAATACAAGCTAACCAAAACATGGCATTTGGTGGTCAAACATACTGGCACGTCTAATCGCGGATTCCGTAAACAAGATTAACGATTAGTCCAGGGTATAAGTGATGTGATACAGGCATGCGAGCTCGCTTCGTTTTCTGAGGAGAATCAAAACATTGCTTTCTCCTGCCGTGCGAGCATCTCGTCATAAATCACGTAATACGTAAAACCCTCCGCAACATACATTTATTCCTACATCCGCTAATTAAACGCGTTCAAGCGATAATTAGCCATTATTAACAAAGAGCGCTGAGGAATTCCTCAGAAGAAAGAGCAGTCGCGGCGGAGGCTGAAGAAGGGCGTAAGAGGGCACATGCCTCGCTCGGAAAGGATGCTCGAGACTGCATCTCGGAGACAAAACACGATGCCTCGGAGGCTGAGAGCCCATCGAGAGCAAACGCAAAGAAAAGGGTCGAGTCACTCAGAGGGGGAGGGGAGATATTATGCATCCGCTGGTTTGGATTGAATCAGGCAGGACAAAATTCCTGAAACTCGCGACGCTAGATAAGACAGCGCGAGAGGGGAAAAGGCGAAATAGCTGAGCGAGCTGCGTTTTTTTTTTTTTAAATCCTTCCCTCGCCCAAAATATAAAGACACCGAGAGTGTAAATATGCAATGTGAGGGGAATACTTGAAGGAAAGCGTTTTGGGCGTGTCTTCTCTAAAACAAGCCAGCGATGGCACGCTTCGCGTAGATCTTCAGAGGGAAAACATAAACACAACCGATTATTTCAACACAAACATGTTCACGCTTAAAATATGGATTAGGGTAATAACGTTTAATTGCTCGACAAGAAGCGTGCTGTCCCGTCTTTGTTTCTTGACAGAACGTAGTAATACGACTCGTTTTGTATTAAATAATTTTAATGGACGACTCTTTGAATGTTACACTTGTCGGGTACACAGCATTTCGCGTTTGAGGTTATAGAGGCCTCGAGTCTTGACGTGTAAGGAAATATATATTCGCTTGCTTTGAGGGACAGCCTGGGGTTTTATAGTGACCTCGAACAAAAGGCGATAGGAAACGACGCGCCTCTGTTTCGCTTCAAGTCTCAGCGGAGGGTGTGATGGATGAATGACGGGCCCCTCGGCGTGTTGTTCCGCAGTCCTCCGTGAGCTCGAGCCTCTACCGCAGTGCCAAAGCACATAAAACCGTTGAGTCAGATAACCTTCTCCAGGCGCTTACACAATTCAAGGACAAGGACATCACAACCATACACAACACAACACAACCGCCTGAACACGCGAGCTCCTCGCTAGTCGTTCATAAAAAGGGGGTTGTCAATTAAAGAAAAAGACGGCGTATATTAAAAAAAACCCGTTTGACGGTATTTGTATGCTGCCAAGGCCATTGCGCGCGCTATAGGGTCACCAGGCCTCGTCTATTGTGAATTTGAACGGTGATGGTTTTGAGCAGGTACAGCACAAAACGGATTTTACAGCAAAAACGATCAAATTAACTATTGAATAGTACGACCATGCCAACTAAAAACGTATTTCGGGTGAAAAAAAGAAAATGTCAACGACCCAGAACGCTATTTTTACCGCGCCATCTTCAAATCTAAGCTAAAAACTTTAGCTTTTGATAAAGCATTTGATATTTGAAGCATTTTCTATTGTTTTCATTATCATAAAATAGTGTTATACAGCTGTTTTTATATTAATCATGTATACTCCATGTAGAGGTATTTCTCCGATGGCATTAGTGTTTAAATATAGCCTACATTTTTGCTATTATTATTATTATCCTTATTAAATTGTCTTGTAGAATAGAGTAAAAGGGAAGACAGTTGCAATGCTCATTGTTCCCGGAGAGTCCCGCAGCCTCTGGCCTCGACACAAAGCGCTACTGTTTACATTAATATTCATAGTGCTGCCATGGTCTCTGTAGAGGAGGAACGGGTGGCTCTTTTGTTCGCTTGTGTCAATACGTTTATTCAGCAAAAAGGAGCTCGGATTTGTGAATGCCCACAGAGCACACGCGCACTTGTCCAATCAAAGGACGAGAGGATAACGAGTTTAAACGATTCGCAAACGTGTTTATTTATAAGGACGACATCAAGAGCTTAAAGCCCACTTGATAAAACGGAGCCCGCGGCACCAAGGATATTTTGTAGGTAGTTGTCTGTGTTGAGCCACTCCCGATTTCAGCACTCTGGATAGCGACCAAACAGGAACACCGCGAGCGCCTTTTCTTCCCGCGTTCTTTCAGAATTCGAATCATTTCAAACAGCAATTAAATAGTTTTGAAATAAAATCGCGCTATTTGGGGAAATAAACGAGAGGCTTGTGTATCCGCGTGATAAATCAATGATCTTTCGCGCTGCAAATTTCACGAGCAAAATGATCCCAATTCACCGACAAAAATAAATAACAAAGAACAGGGTTTATCCGTTCAGTTCTGACTTGTGTCCTGTTGTTTTACAGCTGCCACAGTGATCCCTTAAGCTGCAGTGAGAGTGTGGCTAATGCCTTTTGTTTAGGATAATCCTGTAATCTGTTACTGAAACGGCCTATTGGCAATCCAACATTCACATTTCAGTCAGAAGGCCCGTCCAGACACGTACGTTTATGAATTAGAAATGATCAAATTAAGGTCTGCATTAAGGCATCAGAAATGTCACGAGCACAAGATGCATTTTGGTTCGGGAATCGCTACCCTGGCAGTCTGAAAATGAATGTTGACATGTTACATACAGCTACAGATTAGATCAGCCGTATGCTTTATTTGTTTACCTCGCCGGGTCTTGTGCGAGACTGTGTTTATTTTAAGAAAATGGCTCCCTCACTGCACAGGGACATTAAGGAAGTGACGTGAGTTGATAGGCTTCACAGTCAGATTGCTTTTTATCTCATGCTGCTTTCAGGCCTGTTTTCTTTAAAGCCGTATGTTTGAGACTGTGTGCGTTTTCATTTATTGCCGTATTTTAAACTCATCTGCAGTTTTATTGAAGCCAGTCTCATTATGTCGCTCAAGAATAAAAATGGTAGTAGTTAAACCAAGTGGCTTTTTTTTTTATCTTGCATTTGTGCACTGTGACATTCAACAGAAAAAAAAATCCCTTTTGTTTGACAAGGCTTGACGGTCATTTCAGCAGACTCTAATTACAGACTCACTAAGAGGAATCTTTGCAGTCATTTATCCTTCTTAGAGCGCTGGTGGGAAGGTAATAGGTTTTGCGTATGAGATGCAGGGCTCTTGTTTGCGTGCGAGTCTGGGTCCTTGTGTAGGCGATGCTGATGCGGTGCATTAAATATTGAGGGAGAACTCTCCCAGAAATAGAAAAGTACAGGCTGGGACGGGAACGTCAAAGCCCGCTCGGTGTCCACGTTTTGTTTTCGGAAGGCCTATTTTTAATAGCGTAGATTCAGGGTCGGTTGATAAGGTGTGTGATGCTTAAGCAGCGCAGTGGAAGGAACTCCAGCAGTAAGCAGTCTCTCGCCTGTCTATGTGAGTCATGTATTTTGGGATGAAGTGCTCTTCCACCTCTACCTCTGCTGTGCTGGCGCCAGTATCTGGGCTGTAAGATAGTGTACGTGTCAGTCTGCGTGGCCGAAGAGCCTGCGTGTTGTATAACTCACTACATTCGTCGCTGAGGATGGGTGGCTTGCCATAGGGAGGTTTACTTCAGTTCACGAATCACATTTGCCCTGATCCTGTCACTTTGTGTCAAGGCTCACTTTGTTTGTGTCAACGCATAGACAGGGCCTGTTTGAGTAGGTTTGCATTCTAAACCCGAGATAGTTCCGAGGCTATGAAGGCTATGGGCTACTGCTCTAGCTAAAGATGCCATTTTATCGCCATTCGTGATCAAACAAATACCCTTTTCTTGGAAATTCCTGCTCGGGTGACAGTCAGTCTTGCCCAGATCCATGTTTGCTGTGCTGTAATAACTTGCCTCTCTGAGCTTTCTCCTTGTCAGTGTCAATTTGCCTGAGATATACATTCTGGCTGCTCCGAAAGCTTATTTTATTAATGCAAGACAAAAAGTGATTTTAACCGAGTGCTAGTTCTCGAACATGCACACACACTAAAAATCAAGAAGCCAGCCAATAGCAACAGTCGTCAAGCTGCTGTTACCTGGGCAACCTGGTTAGAGGTAAGGCTCAAGGCAAGAATAAATCATTCCACTGAAGAGACAGAGCATTACAGAGCAATGAGAGAAAGAGGCAATGCTGAAGGGAGAACAAAGGAACAGACTTCCCACACTACTATAAATTCACCTGTTAGTGCAAATCAATGTACATTTTTAAATAGAACGCTTAATTAGGTATCACATACAACTTCATTTATTTCAAATTACATTCCTGGAAGGATTTCTAAAATTAATTTGAATCTAAAATACAAAGACACTTGTGGCAGAAGATTGCCTGTTGATTGTGGGACTCCCCAAAAAAAAAAAGATCAAGGATGCATTGTTAATTAAGTTGCTGAGACACCCTGTTCCACCCCAGGGGCCGATCTGGGGAGAAAATGCTTTCAGTCAACTGAGGATGACTAATATATGAACATACATTACACATGCCAATTTTTTTAATTCTGGAGAGTAAGGAGCCTTAGGATAAATACCAAAAAAAAAACAATAAAAAAAAAAGAGATAAAAATAGCAGATCGCATAGGGTACGATGTAGAGCACAGATTTTGGAAACTCCAGTTGTGCGTTGTGACAGAAAGAGACCGTTAAAGACTGAAGTGGCGTCTACAACCTGCATACATCTGTTCTTTGAAAATCCCCTATAGGCCAAATTAAACATGCTGTGCTACACAGCAACACACATGAACCGCAGACCCAGACACATAAACAAGGTGCTATCTTCTCATCTTTATTTGTCCTTCTTAAAAGGAAATACAAAATAGAGTTAGCAAATACATTTACTTGTATCTTTTCGGAGGCTAGTGATGTAATGCTGTTTGACCCTGGATAGCATAAAGGGGGCTGGGAAAGAGTGAAAGGACTGTGACATCTGCAGGGCCAGGGGCTGAGAGTCGGAGAGAGCTGAAGAGAGGGAGGAGGTCAGAGGAGGGGAGGGGAGGTGGGATATTGTTCTCCTCCGGCCCTCTACCACTCAGACGCATTGATTTTTAACCTCAAAACCAGGATGCCAAGCATTACGCCCCTCAAATTATGCGTTTGCCCCCGACTTAGTGTACAATTTGTCATTTTTCCCACCTGCAGATAATTAGCACCATGGAAACTCAGGTGTCCAATGGTCCGAGCGGAACCAGCCTGCCTAACGGCCCCGTGATTAGCACTAACGGTGCCACGGACGACAGCAAAACCAACCTGATCGTCAACTACCTGCCTCAGAACATGACCCAGGAAGAGTTCAAGAGCCTTTTCGGCAGCATCGGAGAAATCGAGTCCTGCAAATTAGTCAGAGACAAGATCACAGGTGAGCACGCGATTCGGTCTCACTGAGAATTATTATAGCACTAAAGCATTGTTTTTCTAAGCGTTCTCGTTTGCACTATTGCAGGCCAGAGTTTGGGCTACGGTTTCGTAAACTACGTGGATCCCAATGATGCCGACAAGGCCATCAACACGCTCAACGGTCTCAAACTGCAGACCAAAACAATCAAGGTAAGAGAAGCCAAGCTCTTTAATCTCTCGATGGGGAGGAATAAGGCAGGGCCCAAGACAGACGTGGCAGCAGGAGGGGAGGAGAATGGGAGGGGCAGGGGGAGGAATCGGTGGCTGGGACAAAAGAAGCAAAAGAAAAGAGAAAGTAGAGGTCAGAAAGCAAAGGGTTGCGCTGAGGTGATTGTGATGGAAATGTAATTAGGGAGACGCAATGTGAAGCTCAGAGGTCAACACGGAGAGCCCCATCTGCCTCCAATCTTGGCTAATTAGGGCCCTCTTTGTCCCCAATTCAGCTGGGTTTTGGGGTGGGGAAAGGTCTGCCTGGGCTCCTGAAAGCGAGAGATTAAACAGTCGGCCCGCTCCTCCACCTGATCACCACACATCAAAGCAGAAGCAAGAATCAGCAGTTAAGCAGCTTCCCCAGACTTTCCGTCTGCTTGCATGAGCTCATATCATGTAAATCGCATGACCATCGTTCCCTAGTCTAATTTGAAACCGTAACGTGCTGTTATTCTGTAAATAATGACTGCAGTCCATGGGCGAACATTATTGGCATAGTTATTTAAACAACACAGAGTCTGACTGCTTTTGTCCTAATCGTCTTATTTGTTCAGCGCATTCATCCGGCTTGGCCACTGTTCTCTGACATTCAACGTTCGTGTGCCCACTGCCCTCAAATCCTTAAGCCGGGCAAATGTCATATTTTCCATGTCAATACAGCATTGTTAGAAAGGTAGAGAGCCGATAGCGAGGATGGGAGGGAGGGAGACGGGGCGCAGGAGTAAAGGCTAGGAAGGAGCCGAATGCCAATGACAGGATTAGGGGCCATATGGGCTGCAGGCACCATCTGTACTGTGGGAGAGACAGGGAGAGGGTTAATTATGGGGCAGCATCCCATCCCTCCAATACATCTCCCCCCTCCAGTCTCTGCTGTACACTCACCCACTCACTGCACAATTACACCCCTACCTCAACAATACCGCTGCTTAGTCATACTGGCCTGCAAGATGCAAACACACATATGGTGGAAAAACACATCATTCTGCCAAGGTCTGATGGCGAAACATGCAATAACTCGGTTGGGCGTCATGAAATGGCTTGAACACGTTTAAAATAGACTCCTGTTTATGACAACAACAAGTGTACTTTTAAGTTAACTTTTTGTTGTTGCTGTAAACGCTTACATAAAGGTCATCAGATTCAAATATGCCAATGTGAAAACTAAATGCTTTGTTATACAGCCCAGAAAAAGGTTACAGAGAGAAATAAACGTTTTCTTCTCGATTTAGAATTTATGTAAATTATATACAATTTGTAAAAAGCTATATGGTGCTATACATGTTTAGAAAAATAATAAAAAGTAAACATGCAATGTAAATTTAATTACATTTTATATTAAAGCAGTACATTAGTAAATAAGTAAAAAAATGACCATTGGTAAAAACAATATATATTTATTTATATATATATATATATATATATATATATATATATAATAAAATGTATAAGTCAATTTTTTTATATTATATATTATACTATTAGCATTGGGGAAAAGGCTATAATGGTACCATAAATGTTTAGAAAGACAATTAAAAAAGTAAATATTGTATTGTATTATATTATATTGAGTTTGAATAAATTCTCTATAAAAAATATTTTTATTCATGAATAAGTATATGTTACATATGAAATCTAAGAGTAAATAAGAGTAAAAAAAAAGAAGTTTCTAAATGAGAAGTATTAGTTGTATGTGTGATACTGTTGAACAGAAAAGACTGTACGTGTATAATCCAGAGTTTTGGTAAAGTGAGGGTGTCACACTTCCATTAGCATGAATTGGCATTGTGCTTTTTATAAGATTTGCTTTTGTTGGGTTTTTTTTTTTCATGGGGTATTTTGTGAGGACGTGTGTTGGGGAGTTGTCAGGGACGCTGGACATCTTGTAATCTGTTTACTTGGTTCGCCGGTTGCCAGAGGAGCAGTTTCCCCTTGAGAGAGAAGACAAAGGAGAGATGGAGGAGAAGGAGGGGGCCAATCTCTTTATCTCCAAAAACCACATGCACACACACTGACACCATCAATCAAAGTCAGCCCCTTTCAACCAGAAACTCATAAATATACATATTTTATGAGAAAAATCTGTTCGCATCTCAAATACGACCAAGGCGGCTCGGTGGGGGAGTTTTAGGAAATATAGAAGGGAATATAAAAATGAGATGAATATTTGAACGTCAAAACAAATGCCTAATTGGACTTGATATTACATGACGAGTCCCAAAGCGGAACAGGTTCTAAATGCTGCTGTCTTGTGGAAAATCACCGCCTAGAATAACAGCCCGTGATATCAAATTTTCCTCACGGCTCCCTGAGGGAGCTGGTCTCAAATCAGCGCAGAGGGTGTCGATGTTTCTGAGGGGGGAGAAGTGTGAATGTGAATGTGAGAGTGGGCTCGTGTTTCTGCTGTCAGGAGCACAGTGAAGCTGAAGTAGCATTTAATAAGGGAACCGGGTTTGGTTCGAGTGAAGTGCGCGTAAGAGATGTGGATTTCAAGGAAGGAGGGATGAGAGAGAGTGGGCGGATGTCTCGCCTTTGAGCGTGGCAGTGCTGTGACATATCTGCTTCGACTACACTTGAAAGTTTGCACTGCTGGGAGTTTTAGGACTGTCACAGCTGTCTTGATGCATGCTTCTTAATATTTCTATTAAAAGAAATCTCCTTGTTTTGTGTGTGTGATGTAGGTGTCCTATGCCAGACCGAGCTCAGCTTCCATACGCGATGCCAACCTGTACGTGAGCGGCCTGCCCAAAACCATGAGTCAGAAAGACATGGAGCAGTTGTTTTCCCAGTATGGGAGGATCATCACTTCACGCATCCTGGTAGACCAGGTCACAGGTAAACGTTACCTCACTTCCACAAACAGCGTAGGCACCCTGGGGGAGGATTAAAAATCTAATTAAAACTCTGGATGTGACGCAAAAAAGAAGCTATGTGCTCCAGCACAGTCAGCATGACATCAAAATTGACTCCATTTTTACAGATCTAATGCACATTCCTAGCAGTGCTGTTTTGGTAATATTATGAATTCATTTTATTTCAGTTTACTTTTTAGTAATAATTTAGGTAACATGACTAGTTTTTAGTTATTTCAGTTTTAGTTATTTTAATAGGTAGCGATACACTAAATGATAATGATAAATGTTTGTTTGAAATAATACTCTTTTATTGTTTATTTGAAGTAAAAATGTCAAATCTTTTAGTTAGCTATAATAATCCAGATTCCTGATCTTAATGTAATAATATATAATAAATATAATAATAAAAAAAACTGACATGAATAAGTACTACACAACTGTAAATCAATTATAAAAAAAAAAAAAGTAAAACTCTAATAAAAGAAAATTTACAACGGAAGAACAAAGATGCATTATTATTATATTAATTATGCATTATTCTTCTGTGCTTTTCAATAAAAAAAAAGAAAAGAAATTGAATTTTAATTGAAAATAATAACATACAGTGTTAATCAAAAGCCAGCCCTTCCAATACACAAAATCAAATGCCACAATTTTTTTTTTTCTATCAAATTTCCTGCAACTGTAAGAAACATGTCACAGTATGAAAATTAAATAGTTAAATAGTAATATGGACTAAATATAATTTTTGTCTGCTTTATAAATCAGATCATAAAGTATACAGTCTGGTTCAAGCACTCGACTCACTTATCGGTCATTGATTAGATTAACGGTGCTAACATTTGCTTCGCTTTCTGTCCGGAGCAGGTATATCGCGCGGAGTAGGATTCATTCGGTTCGACAAAAGAAATGAGGCGGAGGAGGCCATCAAAGGCCTGAATGGTCAAAAGCCGCTGGGGGCCGCCGAACCCATCACCGTGAAGTTCGCCAACAACCCCAGTCAGAAGACGGGACAGGCTCTTCTCACCCAGCTGTACCAGACAGCTGCTCGCCGCTTCACCGGCCCTCTGCACCACCAGACTCAGCGCTTCAGGTACTGCTCCCACCTGCAGCTCACACCCCCTACCGCTCCCTACTCTTCCTCTGCCGGTTTTCAGCGTGTTCATGCCATCAGGGGGATTTCGACAAATCACAGTGCTTCATTTTAAAAGAATACAGCCCTGCTTTGAGATGGAACACTGCCTGTGAGTCAGTCACGGCTTGGATGCATTCACAAGCATTCATGGCAGTACTCTCAATCCATCGCCTGAGGGCTCAGTAAGCACTGCGTCAGTGAGACGGGCGAGCCGCCGCCTGCCTATTGGTGGATGCGGCGCCCAGTAAAGAGCTCCTCCTGGTGGCTGAAGTGGCTGCATGAAAACGCTTTGCTCTGGTTGTTGGATCTTGCAACTAATATCTTCACCTCCGTCACTCTCCCTCTTGCATTGCAGACTCGACAATTTACTAAACGCCAGCTACGGAGTCAAGAGGTAATTTCCAAAAAAAAAGGTGTCCTTTCAAAAGCATCCATGCCTAAACAAGCTCAAACAAAATGCCCCGGAATATCACCTGCTGATTTAAGCATTACCATTTAGAGATTTGATTTGAGAAACCACCGTTTCAGTAGACTAGATTGACGTAGCTGATATCACAGCAGGACATTCTGGCATGGCTTTGTTGAACCTTTTTGTTCTTTTGGTTGATTCCTTGATTGAACTGATTTGTAAGTATTTCTGTATTGAACTAACATTATTTTTTTTTTTCAGTTTTGGTTGCTTTAATGTCTTTTTTCCACCAGCATGGACATACCAGATTCCGTTTGCGTCTCCTCTGTTCGTTTCCAATTTTCCGTTAATTTGTTTCTGATTTGCCTTCATCCCTCTCTAGGTTTCTGTTTTGCTAAGTATATCGTGATTTTGTTACATTGTGAATTCTGTGTCCTAACAGGGACTAGAGTTTGGTTTGGTCAACCTAGTTAATAATACAATAGCTGGCCGTTTTCTTATCTACTTAAGGCTGTGGAGAGCGAGTGTCCAGCCCTCAAAGAAATTAAAAGTGGTAATGAGAAGCACGCTGTGCTGAACTTCAGAATGACACCCATGGTAGCTCTCCTTCTTTCCTCCCCAGATTCTCCCCCATAACCATTGACAGCATGACCAGTCTAGCCGGCGTCAACCTGACCGGGCCCACCGGAGCCGGCTGGTGCATCTTCGTCTACAACCTGTCCCCAGAAGCCGACGAAAGCGTCCTGTGGCAGCTCTTCGGGCCGTTCGGCGCCGTCACAAACGTCAAGGTCATCCGTGACTTCACCACCAACAAATGTAAGGGCTTTGGCTTTGTCACCATGACCAACTACGACGAGGCGGCCATGGCTATCGCCAGCCTGAACGGCTACCGCCTGGGCGACCGCGTGCTGCAGGTCTCCTTCAAGACCAGCAAGCAACACAAGGCTTGAAGGAAGGCCTAGTCACTACTGCTCTTTAACATGCAGGGGGAGCTACTGAGCTCCCTGTACATTCACTCTACATGGGCCTGGACTGAGTCTCTCTCTAACACACATTCGACACACACACACACACACACACACAAATACATACACACGTTTAGTTGTTTCGAACAAAAATACACAAGTAGAGTCGTTTTTCTTTTCTCTTAACACAACATGCTAGTCCTTCCCAACATTTGCCTGTATTGAATTAGCAGAGTTGTGAGGCGGGGCTGGGGAAAGTCAGTGAGGAGGGACAGTCTAATGAATGTGACAGAGAATGTCTGCAGAGATTTAATTTAATTCAGGCAAAGTAAGAGAACTGGTCAACGAACGAAGAAAAAAAAAAGTAAATCGAATATGTGCAATTTACCCGAAATCTTGCCCTGGTAACTCTGTCGTCTGGCTTCAGAGGATGTAGTCACTTTTTTACACTTGGGCATTTTGAATCAGTGATTTTTTAGAGAAAAATGATTAAAACAGTGTTCTCTTATATATATTATGATATAACTATATATTCAACATTTAAGGTGGTTATAATAGCCAAATATGTAAGCATTTTCTAGAACTTTGATTACGGTTTCCTGGCTCTACATTAGGTTGCAACTTTGCCTTATGGCACCACACACACCTTACTCGAGGTCCAACCCAACAGCCACTGAACAAACTGTGTGGATGGTAGTTCCAAATCGAGAGGTCACCCGGGGGTCATCACAATCACCTCAGCACACCGAAAGACAACGTTCATCACAAGAGACACTCACACACACATACACGCGCATGCACGAACGCACCTCCGCCGGAGGGCGTAGCGAAACATCACAAAACATGGCAACCAAGAATCTCCTCGTATCTTTCCACTCTGAGTTTTAGAGTTAGAATTTAGAATCGATTCCACCACATGCAGTTATCTGTGTAACTAGGGGCATTTCGACAGTGTTCCCATGGCGATGGCATTTGGAATTCTTTTGAAAGTCTTTCAAACCAATTACGAAGGCCGACTGCGGAATCCAGAACCATATTAGATCATTTTAAACAAGTCTGAATGGCTCGGGAGTAGGAAAGACTGTGTTGTCAGCTCTTTGAGTGAGCCGTTATGAAGGACGGGGGCCACTGGGATCGGTCGTCCTTGGTCTTCATAACTTCTCAGATACATTTAGCTCCATTCACTTAACAGAATTGCATTATAATTCGCTTTCCCGAACCGGTTTTAGCAGCCCCAGCGTATCTAAACAGCTACATATCAAATCAAATTTAGTGTCCTCAAGGCCCTTTAAAGCAAGTCGCAGTCACACAAAAATGAATCTTTTTTTTTTTTTTAAATACTCAGAACTGAAAAATTCACCCTAGATACGTTAAGGACAGTGCCCAAGCTGTCCACAGTCCTGCGATAAAACAAACGAAACTGTTCCATGGGGAGAGACAGCGCTGTAAAATCGCAAAACTTCACATTATATGAAGAAAAGAACTGAAAGATGTAAATGTGTGTTCAAATCAAGTGACATTTTGCTTTTCTAAATAACGCTGTGTTAGCCAAAGAGGACAATGATCTCTTTGAAAGGATTACATTAGAGATTAATATATTTTTATATCTACAAAGAAAAAACACAAGACCTTGTGCAACATTTTTACAGATTCTTAAATCGTGGAAATCTTTGGACACACCGCATGGCTTTTATTTTCAGAGTTTCTCAACTTTGGGGAGAGAGGGCCAGTCTGCGGTGTTAGGGAGGGGATAGGAGGGTTGGGGACTAAGACTTACATGCAGTGAAACCATTTCATTTTCAAAAATACAAAACAAAAAAAAGAGAAACATTTTCAAAAAAGAATCAGCAGACAGGTACATGTATGCATTACGCAGGAAAAACGACGTTACGGTTTCTCCAAAGTGTTGAAAAGAATCAAGCGTTGCCTCAATGACGGTGCAGTGAAGCTTGAAGCCAGGACATCTCATCTCGTATCGGCAAAAACAAACAAGAAGAATCACATTAACGCTTCAGCATGTTCCGTGCACCAAATAAAAGTTGAAAATTGACTTAATGTAATGTAGCTGCACTTATCGATGTAATCAATAATCCATAGTGAATTATATTCGCCAGTATGTCAACGCAACAAGCAAATGTCTATCATTGTGCGGTCTAGATTTGTTCGTTTATATTTCATTTCCGCTCCACATATCTTCTGTATTCCACCTTCATATCGTCGACACCTAATTTTGCTCCTTTGCACAAGCACTAACCAACCAAGGGATCTTAGCTTTGTCACTGATGAAGGGAAAAAAGTCAGTCCGAAACATTTAGCAAGAGTGTAAAACACACACACACACACACACACACACACACACACATACACACAACACATATCAAAGTGTCTCTAGGCCCTCCACAGCATTCCCCAAAACTGTGATACACCTTGAACTAACCCCCCTCAGCTTGCGCCACATTAACATCGCAACACATTTTTCTTTCGCTAACGCAACTCATCCTGGAACTCATCGGTGGTGTGCCCTAGAGGGGACAAAAACCCTAGATGTAAAGATTGGTCCGCCCTCTAAAATGAGCGATGGGGTATATATAGCGACCAGGGCAACCCTGTAGTGCACCTGGCGACCACAGGGAGGTTTTAGCGCCATCCCTCTGGCCGAGTGTCCCAACGAACCCTTTAGCTACACCGCTCCCCCCCCATCCCCTCAGAGAGCCAAGGACAATGGCAGGAAACAAACATACTGCACCGCTTGAGCAACTACAATAATAATCATTAAAAAAAAAGACAAAAAAAACTTTCCTATGGAACAGTAAGTGCAATGTGCTTCGTTTTTATATTGACTGAGAACAAAAGATATATATATTTTTTAAAAAAGAAATTAAACGTCACACTGAAATGGTTTGCAGAATAGTGAAAGGATCAAATGTAACGAACAACAACAAAATGGGGAAAAAAAAAAAAAGTGTTAACTAACAGATTCATTAGGAGAATCAAACAAGCACCAAGAGCTCTGGTCTCTAAAAATGTCCATTATCCCTTCCTCCACCCCTTTATTAGTGCTCTGACCATGCAAGCTAAAACAAACAGCCGTCTATGGTACCGAAAAGAGCAAATCTAAAAGACCGTGAATGGAATACTGTCTAAAATATCATCGGTTTTAGCCCATGTTGATTTCAGAGTATCATTTTTCCTGTAATTTATTGATTTATTTACATATCAGAATCACACGTTAACTTAGCGTATTTGTGTTGTTGATGTTGCCATAGAGGACACACGTGGGTCGAATATTTCGTTTTGGTTCCTTTTATTGGGTACGGTTTCTTATATTTGTTTCCATTATTTATAATTAGTTGCTGTTCTTACAGTGTATGCAGGTTTTAGAATTAGTTAGAATTATTTCTTTTCAATCAAAATGTGTTTAATTGTGTTTGTAAAAGTCTGTGGTAGCTTTTGTTGCAACATAATTTAAACTGAAAAAAAAAAATCAATATAGCGCCAATGAACTTGTATTATTTGGGCGACTTTAAGCTTGTAGTTTTAACTTATTGTTAACTTAAAAACTATTTATTATCATTATTATGATTATTATTATTGCCTCGTATGAAAGTATGTTTTGTGTATATTTATGGTTTATTTCATTATATTTGCAAGTTTAAATACTTTTCATTTTGCCAAAATGTGGTTACACCTTTTTGTTTTTCTTTAAAGGGAACAAATAGATTTAAAACAAAAAAAAAACAAAAAAAAAAAACAAAAGAGAAAAAAAAACTGCTTTAGAATTACAATTTGGAAAAGTTCTCCATAGGCAAAGAATGCACTGCTATATTAAACTAATTGAAGTGTATAAACATACATGCTGTGTGCTAGATGTTATGCCTTTAATGCCTGTGTTTTGTTTGTCTTGTTAAATGAAAACCTTTTGATTATTTAATCTAATCACAGTCTTGTTTTTCCAGCCACGTTCAGAACCCCTTAAGCGAGTCAGGGCCCGGGGCGAGGCCGGGTCCGGTCTAAGGTCCGGACCCACAGCCAGGCCTTAGGCTCAGCGTCCCTCGCCAAAAACCTCTCACCCGCTGCCACACAGCCGCTAAACCAGACCGAGAGAGCGGTCTAGAAAATAAAGGAGTCAGTGGGTGGGCTCGAGAACAACGATTAGCAGACGTGGGCGAAGAAAGCGCAGCGGGAGAGACGGGGCAGGCGAGGCGCTGAGATAGATAAAGGGGTCAGTGGTCACTCTGTTTCTCAACCAGTTGTATTTTGTGTCAGTTAATTTAGGAGGGACACAGAGTTACTTAGCAACGTTCTTCTGAAACCATTTTCCAGGAATAACAGAACAATAACAGAATAAAACAAACGAACAACAATAATAATAAAAAAAAGATCAAAAGCAGAACTCCTGATCTCAGTGTCTGTGTGTCACGAAGAAAAATCTCATACTTCCAAACATGAACAAACAAAGACAAACACATAACAAAGGGGGAAAAAAAATAAACCTTTCAGTTTAGTTTAGGATATTTATTACTGGGATTTCAGCTGAAGACGCTTGAGGACTTTTTCATGGAATTGTTTAATTATTTGTACTTTACATGCCAGAAAAAAATAAAAGATATGAATCTCAGTGTTTTCTTTGTGACTGCCTTTTTTTTCCTTTTGATGGGGAATTAAGGGGTTTTGTAGAGGTACATCACATGCACTCATTCAGGGCAAAATTTTATTTGACCACGGGCAGTAAAGTTAACAAACAGCTCGATATTTAACAGGTTCACAACTTCACTAAGCAACAGGTAATGCTGAAGTTCATAGTCTAGTGTGTAAAACATTAACCTCAGTTAGTCCACTTCCTGATGTGTAGTTATGCACTACTCTAAGCCATTTTGTAGTATAGGGTCAGAGATGTGTTCACGCTGAACAGTCCGAAAAGAAAGGTGCACTTCAGATAACGCGCTTAATTAACCGCCCTTGTGCAGTTCAGGGGAAGGGGATATTAAACTGGATGAAAATTCATAAACTACACATTAGACTAAATAGCGTATAAGTGCATACTGGACAGTGCTCTGGAAGATCGTCCGCTACCGATTTCCATTTACTTGACACTTTTTGTAGTTTGTACAATCCATTACATCACACGTTTCAGATAATGTAATCAGACTGCTGTTTTATTATTTTTGACCCAACATGTTTATGTGGATTTATATCAGTACCATAAAGATAAAGAAATACAACAAGAAAAAAAAAATGCTCCATTGATTGTTAACATGAAGGGCATTGAACAAGTCTGCTGTTGGTGAGTTTAAAGAATAGCTACATTTAATAAAAATTAAAATAAGGCGTTTTAAAATACCAATCATCAACATTTACTAAAAAAAAAAAAACTTTATCAGTGGGTGCTTCAAGGAAATGTTTGGGTGAATAAGGTTCAGATACCAAATACATTCCTGCATTATATGTAAATGATAAATTCTGTATTTAACGTGTCTGAAAGACAAAGGCCTTCCAAAGACAGTGTAAAATGTAGTTAAATAACTGACTTCAAAACAATCGCTAATGTCTCCATCAGTAGTTGATGCAACGTGGAAATGTTGACACTTTTTACAAATTGATATAATTTTTGCTGCAAAAGGCTGCGTATTATATCCACCAACATCTCGGTGACCTACATAACCCTGATTCCCTGAAGGAGATGTCACATCGATGACCTCCCCAATTCATCTGTCCTCCACGTGACCGACTGAAAGGAAACTGACTGGCTTTCTGAGTGTACAAGTGGTAGGCTATTTTAGAAACGAAAATCGAAAAGATTAAAAAGAATGAGGAAGAATCAATAAATAGTGAATGAATTATCGCTATTGACTGGGTAATATGTAATAATCCTGACTAGTTTGACAACAAGTATTTTAAAACGTAGTATAATCTAATTGAAAGTACTTCATTTCTGGAACCTGATTGCGTAATCCATTTTACTTGTAATCAGTTACTATCCAGCACTGATCCTGAATAGTGCATCGTTTGGAATAACTATGGTCTTATTTTAACAGGTCACAACACTGCAAAAATGAAGACATGAATACATTGTTTAATTGTCACAGTTTTTCTTATGTAGCCAAAGGGAAGGGCTATCTGACTGTAATGTGTGATGTACAGTACTTGGTGCAAAATACTTCTAGTGTGAAATCTGAGACGCAACTAAAGGCTTTTTTCAAAAGAGTCACAATTTTTATTTATTTATTTAAAAATGATCCATGGAATGTGAAGAGATCAGATTTACCCCAGTAAAACAGCAAAACAATACAGTTCACCAAACTGCTCTCCCGACTTCCAGCCTCATTTAGCTGATGTAAAACTAATGGAAGAGCTTCTTAAACAGCCTGAACAGGAAATGAAGTTAATGTTCCCACAGAGCAACAACCTACAGAGAAAGAGAGAGAGGAGAAAAAAAAGTTTATATTGATTTGTGAAGAACATAATACACAATTAACCGCACTTTAGGGTCATAAATTGATGATAATGCACTGTGTGCATCAGAACAAATGGAAAATCTGATTTCAGGAAATTTGCAAGGTAGGTTTATCGTAATCTGAATAAAGTCAAAGACGTTTATGAACAACCCCAGACAAAACACAATCTTTTGTACGTATTACTTGAGATGTGCATACTTGTTCCAGACAGCTAAAGGTTTTCCGAATTAAACTGAATGCAAATGTTTTACAAAATGCAATATTTTACACAGAAGTGTCTTCAGTATTAAACCACTGTTGTTTCTATGTTGTTGCACTTAAAGGCTTAACTGAAACATGCAGTGAACTGTCATCACTATGGCAAACTCCAGACCTCATTACATTCAAAGTGTGAAAAATGCCTCAAACCAATTAAGACCCTATGATAATTGAAACAAAATTGAGTGCAAAAATGAAAAGATTTTCAAATAGAGTTGGCATGTATTTTGTAGCTGGCACACCATGCATCTACAAGCAGAGAGCGTTGAGTCTAGAGCTCGCGGTGCTCGTGTGGCGAGGGGTCAACGCTGGCTGGCTCTTGGCACACTGCAGGAGTGGTGAATTCCATCAGGTATTCACAGCGACTCGGCTCCGACGTCGAGGTCACCACAGTCTCCTTCCCACAAGTCATCTTCACCTACCGCACAAAGACACACTTAGCAGAAAACCTCCCAGAGTGAATGGCACAGTGGAAGTAATGAAAGAGCGGTACTTACTGTAGTTGATCTGTTCGGCCCTTGCCAGCACCCAGTGCCGTGCTCGTATTTCATCACCAAGTACTTATTATTTTCAGGCCCTGACCAACTTCCCCATGTCCTGGGAACATGAACAACTCATTAAAAACAGTTAAAAACACTCTAGCCATGATATTGCAAATGTGATGAGCGATATTGAAGAAAAAACAACAACTTAAACTGGTCCAACATGCTTTGCTGGTCTTAAAAAAAAAAGTTTACATTTTATTCAAATATTAGTTTTAAAAATTAACTTTTTTAATTATTTAATTGTTATTAGGAACAAAAAAAAGTTAGAAGCATGAGTTAAATATTCAGAATCAATCAATATCAGTAAATTTAAAAAACAACCACCAATTTGGTATTTATACTACCATTCAAAAATGTAGATATTTGTAAAAAGGTTTTATTTATTTAAACCAAGTGCCTTATTCTAACAAAGGCTGCATTCATTTGATCAAAATAAATATATTAATATTGTGAAATATTAATTTAAAATAATTGCTTTCTATTGTTATACATTTTAAAATGTCATTTATTACTGTGATGAAAAGATTTTTTTTCCAGTAGCATAACTCTTGTCTTCAGTGTCATATGAACCTTCAGAAATTATTCTAATATGCTGATTTACCTCTCAAGAAACATTTCTGATGATGAATGTTAAAAAAAAGTTTTGTTTTTTTTATAATTTGCAGAAACTGAAATTCATTTCCATGTTGAACAGAAAAAAACCCTAAACAGCACCGATATCTTTATAAAAACTATACAAGTCTTTATTGTCGTCTTACCCAAGGTTGGTCTCTGAGCCCCCATACTTGGGTTTCTGTGAAACCCGGTTGAAAGGACACAGTCTGTAGATGTACCTAAAGGCAAACACAACACAGAAATAAATCCCAGCACAAAAACATCATTCCAAAAACAACAAACGCTGGTTTCACTTACTCGCTAGTGCTGAGTTCGTAGCACTGGCTGTACAGGTAAGTGAACTCAGCATTAGGGCCGAAATCAAAAGACAGCTCTTTTTCAATATTTCTGCAACACAAATCAAAGGAAAACTCAACACAGTGCTCAGCATCAGTGCACCAGCGTCAGCCAACACAGAAAATGCATTGAACAAGTGACGCAACCAAAGCGCACTCTGCTGTAAGCACACACTGACCCAATTGATTTCTAACTCAACTTAGCAGCACTGGACAAACCTGATTTGATCGTCCATCTCCCGAAGAGCTTTCTCAGCCTCCTCAAAGTCATCTCTTGCCTTCTGAGCAGCTGTGATCCAGAGAACATTTGGTTAGGAACTCAAAGAACACTTGAGTGTATTTCTCTGTAACGTACTGATGAATAGGATTAGCAGCAGAACCAACCATCGATGAGGGTCTGAGTGTCTGAATCATAGGGTGGCATGGCTTCCTCATCTTCATGGCTCTTCTCTGGAGTCTTCGCGGTGGGTGGAGCCTGCACAACACACAACCACGCTCATATAAAGATATCATTTTTACACCTGCATAGTACGGTGAGCATGAGTTATAGCACTCTATGTTGTAAGACCTTTGCCACTGCGCCTTAGGACACGAGTTAAAGGTTAAGGACTTTAAATGTCAAGCGGAGAAGTGTTAATAGAAGAATCAAAATGTCACTGCGGATCTAAACATCACTGAAGGTAATGCTTTCTGTGCGATAAACTCTCTTACCTTATCATCGTCTTCATGATAATCATCTTCATCGTCGTCATCCTCTTCCTCTTCCTCAGAGACGTCGTCTTCTGGGTATGGCTCAGAGTCATTGTCTACAACTGGTTCCTTCACTTCTTCTGGAGGCGTTTCCACTGGGGCAGGTTCCTCGGGCTGGGACTGAGAAACACGGTCAATGGCATGTTAACTGGCCTAACTATAAAAATAGTTGATGCATTTGTTTACACCACAATTTGGGAGCCTTTTATTAATGTCAAGCATTAATATTAAACTACACATAACAGTTCAAGACAAGTTATCAAATTAAAAAGACTATTAAAAGTACTGCATAATATCAAAATATTTCAACTCAATTTCAACACAGATTGATATAAAAAAACGGTAAGTTTTAATTGCAATTATAATCCACAATATTACTCTTTTGAACTTATTATTGATCAGATAAATACAGCCTTGCATAAGACACTTTTTTCAAAAACACAAACAAAAAACAATCATACTGACCCCAAAGTGTTAAAAGGCAGTGTTTTTTAATTATATGGGAAATGGTGAAAAAGCTAGGCTGCATGTATAAACGATGCTATGTATGGTTAGTCTCTGAACATGACTGCTTCTTCATTACTAACCTCTGAGTGGTACTTGTCTTTAATGTTGGTCCAAACGCTCTCAAATGTTGCCGTGTCCACCTGCTCAGCTCCTCCCATCAGTCCCTGAATAAATCACAAAGCAGTTAGTCGCAATTGATTCACTCAGTGCATTTGGCACATTTTGACTGAGAAGTGATTAAATGCAAAAATACCTGGACCTCAGTTTCAGTAAGAGTGCCGTCAGCATCTGTGTCCAACTCAGCATGAGACTGAAGCTCAGAAACAGACACACTGACACACAGAGACAATACACCCGTTTATATTCATTCTCTATATCAGGGGTCCTCAAATCTTACCCTGGAGGTCCGATGCACTGCAGAGTTTGGATCTAAGCCTAATCAAACACACCCGAGCATGCTAATCAGTATCTTCAGGATCATTAGAAAACACAGGTAGGTGAGTTTTATCAGGGTTGGAGCTAAACTCTGCAGTGCTTCGGACCTCCAGGGTAAGATCTGAGGAACCCTGCTCTATATGCACAGAGAGAGAGGGAACAAAAATATACAATTATTGGCACTTACAAGCCATCTGCATTGTCATCCAGCTCCAAAAAGGCTTCTGCCATCTTGGCTTTGTCCTTCTCCAAGCGAATAGCTGCCTTTTGCTCTGAAATGCAAAAAAAAAAAAAAAAACGTTTAATGACAAATCACTAATGAAATGAGCCAGCCTGCAAACTAAACACTATAAATCAACTTTCATCCGGCTTAAAGAGATAGAAAGTTGCTTTGATTTTCCCTCACCTTCCCAGGCCTTGAGGTGGCGCTCTTTAGCTTCCTTCTCAGGCTGCTCCGCTGTCTCCTTCACTGTCCTCAGCGCTTCAACTTTCTCCTCAAGCTGTTTCTTATTTTCCTGCATATCAGTCACTGTACCCTGCAGAAGAGAAAGCATTTCGACATAACGTGGCTTTTCAAAAGTGAGAACTGGATGATTTCTGTTGCATGCGAGAGTTACAAAAAAAATTAAAATAAGCAAAGCAAATACGACTGCAGCATGCTTGAAATCTAGCATTCGCTAGGATTTTTGCAACTCCAGCAGCTGAACAAACAAAAACAACTGTACAATCGGTAATAAAATAAGCAACCAAAGCATCCTGACATGTTGGACTGATGCGTGGGTTTATACAAAGCTAATCTTACCTGCTTTTCTTGTCGTCCTTTCTTGGCTTCCTCAATGAGCTGTTGTTTCAGGAGAAAACCCTCTTTGGTGATCTCAGCCATCTTCTGCAAAACTTCCCGCTCTTTACGTCCTAGCTCCCTGAGCACCAAACAAATCTCACATATTTCAGTATGTTTATAGCCACCGCAACATAAACGAAAAAGGAAGGTAAAACAATGAAAGCTAAAAACAAAAACTAATTGTTCTCATAAAAACAAATGCGTATTGTATATATTGATGTATTACTTAACATTCCTACAGTTAAAAAAATAATCACATTAAAACAGCTAGCAGGTTTGTTATATAGGATATTAACCTCAATAGACTGCTGAATTTAAAATCAAGATGATTACAACTGACATTTTACAATACTGAGACGCAGCACAATGACCAAAGACATCTGTCTGGTAAACACTGCATGCAGTGGAGCACAAGAAAGTATCCCTGGAAGGCAATTGGATTTGGAGGAGAACTCACTTGCAGGTATTTTCACATTTGGCTCCACTGTTGTACTCATCAGTAGTATCGCAGCAGTCTGTGGAAAGGAAAGATTTCAAATGCAACACCATTCCACTCACTGCACTCAGCTCAGAAGAAGTGTCCAAATGCAGATGCTTACCACAGATGCCGTCATTAATACGGGAGGATGGGATAAACATGGGCCTGTAACCAGCATTGGTGCAATGGAAGCTGCCATTCGGACAAGCAGCAGTGCCTGAGGACCCACACAAACAACAGTCAAGCATGATAACAAACATCAGTACTGTCTACCTTTCATGGACAAAAACATTAAATATTCCAATTCTGAGATCTGTCGTACTCAACCCCAGGTCTTGTTTTTCTGTCACTGAAGCCATTTACTACAGTAGAAAGCCCAAGTGTTTTTTTCCCCCAACATAATTAAGTCATACTCTTCATTCACGTTCACTGATTGAATGCAAAAGGGCATCTTTTGTATTCTTTTAGATATCTTCTTTTGTGTTTCATGCAGGTCGTTTTTTTTTTTGTTTAATATTACTTATATGCATGTTTGAATACAGATATTTAGCCCTTATTTGTTCTGTTATTTAACCCATTTTTATTATAGCACAAACTATTTTATCCACGCGCGTCATGCAAACATTTCAAAGCTTCCGTTTACAATGAGCTTTTTATATATGCGTTAAACTATCTTAATATGTGATTTCAAGCCTTACTGAAATCTGCTCTGGATATAAAGTGATCATGCCTCTTTATTAAACCAATGGTTTATTTTCACAATGCATTTATGAACTTTTCAAAGAAAGAATGGGTTTCTTCGGTGTCTTGAACAGGAACGAATGTTTACAAATGGTTCATGGTAATAACAGGGTGAGTAAACGATAACTTAAATGTAAAAACTAGTTAAGCAGACTTTTCAGGAGAACATTTCACCGCTAAATGATAGCGAATGTAAATCTGGGGTGAGAAGTTTTCAGTTAAAACCTGGTAAGATAATCTTAAAATAATCATTTTAAATTATAAACCAAATGAAGTACCCGGCTCATCTGAACCATCCTTGCAGTCACAGTAGTCATCATTCACTCGGTCAAAAGGAATAGTCCGGGATCCATCGAGACAGGTAAAAGGCTTGTTCTCCTCATAAAACGGTTTCTCTTTATTCATACAGACAAACCAAGAGTTAAACCAGTCAGAAGGTGCAGAGAAATAAGTGCAGAATACACAATAGATGCTTTAAGACTTTACTTGTCAGTGGCACTCCTCGTGGTCTCTGGATCTCTACAGGTGTCCCCAAACTGACAGCAGAGACCAAAGTCAGCAGCAGGTGCAAGCAGGTCATGATCCTCAGGAAAAGCAGAGACAAACGCAAACTCCCACTGTGTGACCTTGGAGCAAAATGAAGACACAAAGCATTGCTCAGCCGAACATCACAGTACCTCTAACCTCTCCAAACACACACTTCTCGCAGCAAAGCTTTACAACAGAACGAACACAATCCTTCGTTTAAAGAGTGGTGGCAGATAAGCCCGTCTATAAGATGTCTTATTCGCAGCATCCTCGCTAATTCAATCTGAAATGGCTTCCGCATACACGGCCAACCGAGCGCACCGAAACACTCACCGACCAGAAGAGACAGCGACACAGTAGCACGGTCGCATGCGTTACGTCTCAATGAACGCCACGTTAATTACACGTGCGCTTGAATAGTTAGTCAAAGACATGTGAAACGAACACTGTTAAACAGTAGCTCGCTACTTACTTCCGAAGAGCGTCCGCGCGTCGCTTGTTACGTCACCAAGATAAGCTGTGTTCTCGTCTGATTGGTGGATTCAAGAGCAGGAAAGCGGCATTGTGGGTAATGCAGTCATTAAAAAACAATGGCGTTTTGCACAGAATCAGTGATATGGTTAATAATAAATCAGTTACCACATATTTAGGTAGAAGCGTCCCACCTACGGAGGATCAAACCGGCAGAAATAATAAATAAATATATTAAGAAATTAACTAATCAAGAAATAAATATATTACTTGAATAAAGCAAACGTAGTTCATTTGCAATAAAAGCTCATGTATTTTTTATTACGCTTTTCCTTTAATTGTTATTTTGGGTATTTATTTATTTACATTTTTACTCGTATTTAACTCTCATTTACTTATTTATTCGGTCTTTTTTATTTTTTTTTTAATTCAAGTTATTTGTTTATGCAGGTTTGTCCTTTGTAGTCACCAGCATTTAAATACTGATAAATCAGCCCCCTCAAACACTGTGACAGGATTCAATCCTATTTCGTATAGGCAATTGTAAACACAATTACTTTGTATTTGTATAATTTATAATAATTAATAATATAATTACAGTTCATTAAAAAGCTTGGGATGAAAACAAGTTGTTTCAATGTTTATAAGGATTTAAGTGTATAATGTTTTGGGCAATTTAGATCTAATAACCTTCTTTAACCCAAAGTTTCAGGACTTCAGGTCAGTAGCCAGTAAATTTGACAAATACTGTGGCAGTAAACTAGGCTTTTAGCTGAATTTCCAAATGACCATGACAAACTCCAGGTATTATAATACCTTTAAACTAAGCTTCTTTGTTACTTTGTATAAAGTTCTGTGACGTACGCTTTGCATGGTTGAAAGTAACACCAAATATAGTTGTCGAAAAGTACAGCATTTTTTTTTAAATATTTGTTTTAATACAGCTAGGTCAAAAGAATAAAAGAGGAGGTCATGAGAATGACACGATCTTGCATGCAGGTAACTGTTTAGAGATTTACCACTTGAGAAAATGCTGGTAAATATTTTTGACTTCAAGTGTATTAAGACATATAATATTATAACAGAGTGTTACCAAACATTAAACGATATGTGACCCTGGACAACAAAACGAAGAGCGTAAGTGTTAATATTCTGAAATTAAGATTTACGTTATACATGATCTGAGCTTCTCATTGATGTATGATTTGTTAGGATAGGACCAAGAATCTGAGGGTACAGAAAAATCTAAATGCTGAGAAAATCACCTTTAAAGTTGTCCAAATGAAGATCTTATCAAGGCATATTACTAATCAAAAATTAAGTTTTAATATATTTTCAGTAAGAAATTGACCAAATACCTTCATGAAACATGATCTTTACTTACAATCCTAATGATTTTTGGCACAAAAGAAAAATCAATAATTTTGACCAGTACAATGTATTTTTGGCTATTGCTACAAACACACCCCAGCGACTTTTTTTGTGGTTCAGGGTCACATGTAGTCTGCTATAATTTATTATATATAATAAAATATTATTTTTTTATATTATTTATATTATTTTATATTATTATTATTTATATATAATTTATCTCACAAAAACTAAATATAGGGTAATTCTAGTTCTAGTAACATAACTCTGCCCCCTACATTGTCATATTTTCAGATAATTAAACAGTGAGATTATGTCTTAAATAGGTTATTACACTTACAGTTTCATAAATATTTCATACCTACAAATATATAGAAATTGTTTTATTTAAAATAGAAAGATACATATCACTGGTCTACAGAACAGTTAAAAAAACAGTAAAAAAACAAGCAAAAACCTACTGTTTCTAACAATAATAGAGCAGTAATTCAACAATAGTGTTTTACTAGAAACGTTTGTCTTTACATAAAGTCAGTCTGTAGGGGTCAGTAAAGTGTCACTGACTGTAACTCTATATGAGAAGAGTTCATTTACAAAAACATAAGGGTTTTTAACAATTCTCAGGAATCATGTTTATTCACTGTGCATTAATCTCAGTCAAACTGCAGTTTAGTTATTTTGTGTATGAAGATGAAATACACTAAAAATAGGATAACATAATAAAAAAACAAATCATTTTTGAAAATTAAAAAAACCCCTGAAGTTATTTGTTTTTGCAAATAAACTCTTCATATATGAAATACCAGGGTTTTATCTAAACAGAGTGCAAGATATTTTCAGTGTTTGTTGTCATATTATCATGTACAGAAATCACCCTGATGGAAACTGCAGATGAAAAAACCCTAAAATACAGATATTGCATTTATTAGAAAAATCGTCCTTTATTTGTATTTTCAACACACTTTACAGTACTGAACAGTGAAAGAAAAAATATACTGGTATATATTTATATATTTGTTTTTTTTATATATAGCTGTTTGCTTATTAAATGCATTTTATTCACAAAATGACAACTTAGTTCTCTCAGAGGAAAACCTTTCATAAAAATAATATAATATAAAATAACTTGGACACGTTATACACATTACAGCAATATAATGTACAAATATTACAATCATTTTCCTGTGTTTTCTTTTTCATTTATATTATTACCATAACTTGTGAACAAGTAACATATTATTTAAAGCCCAGAGAATAATTTCATTGGAGAGTCTCATGAGGCATGACTTCAAAGTACAAAGAAAAACTGTTCTCTGATTCAGCCACGTCATCTTTCTGACTGCCTCTTGGTCATTAACCTCACAGAAGTATTTAAAAACCCCTTTTAAAAGCCATTACATTGCAGATTATTGACACAGAGTAGCTGATGTTGCTCAGTGCTTCAGCAGAAAATGGCATTGAGGACCAAAGAGATGACGTTTGGACCGAGCCATTTAAAGTGCTTACCCTGTGCCATGCTATACAACACTCCATACCATTTCCCCTGATATCAGCCATCTCACAACAACTTCCTACAGAAAAAATAAAGTGCTGGTAAAGACAAGTTTTAGAAACAACGGATGATTAGTCTGTTTTCCAATACAGTTCAGATATTCACATTTAAAGGTGGTGGGAGGTCGACTAAAATCCCCCAAATGAATGGCAGGGAGATGACAGGAGAAAGAAAGGGGAAGGTGGAGGGTGTTTATGAAAGTCCACAATTCAACTACAGTTCAGTACAACTAAAAGTGATTCATTGTGACAGTGACTGATTCTGAGAGATCTCAAATTTACAATTCAACATTACAGTATATACAAAAAACAAGCAGTGATTCGTCTACTATTTATATCAGATAGTAGTTTTTTTGATTTCCAAACCATCAAACCAGAATGATACAAAAATAAAAACTGTACACAAACTGTTCAAAGAAAACACTTGTTTTTTTCCTTTTGATATCCAAAAAGAATGGCAGCAAGGAATTAATTCGAATAATTTCTTAATAAGAAACAATTGCTACAGTGTCGTGTTAAAATGGCAAATATTATTTGTTAGCGTAGTGCTCACAACATTAACGAAAAGCCACACAACAAAGCAATTTTTTTAAGGTAAGACAGGCAAATGTTTATGGGAATGTCATCAGTTTGCACAAACCGATTGTTTAACCTCAAGCCTTTCCTCCTGTGGTCCACCAAAGAAAAAAACTTCCACCGTCACAGCCCCTTATCCTGTTGCAGACAAGTACTGTTATCACATACGACCTCGATTTGCTGCTCTGACAGGCACAGGCTTGTGTAAAGCTAAGCTACTGACCAGCAGAAACTAGCTTGCCGTCTTATTTCAAGAGGGAAGCACACAAACACTGTCCCACAATATAGCAACAATTGGTTCATTCAACTGAACTTAAACCAAACTCACAAAAACTAAGAGATAAGAGAGGCAATATTGCAAATCTAACATCGACCTGAGGACGCACTCTCAATCAATCTTATTCTACCTCTCTCTGTCTCCCCTTTAAAGTTGGTGAAGTCAAATAGACCCCCAAAAAAAAGATGCCGGACATGAAACACATTACAGCAACAGCTTCCTTCAATGGTATGACCTGCTTTCTCTGTCTCTACTCTGTTCTAGTCACTTTGCCATGCAGAAAAAACACCCTACACCTCCAGATGGAGCTATTGTGTATTCACAGACATTTAGCAAGGCATATATAAGACATGAAACAAATAATACGGGATCTAATGCCAACATCTTATTATTCCACAAAATGACAGGTAGAAACCCTGGAGTTGACATTAAGGCAAAAAAGCATCACACTCAATGATGCTTGTCTTTCCCACATCTAACCACCAACGTCTTTCTCTCTCAGATACGCCTCAACTTTTCTCCCCATCCTTTATTCTAGCCACCAATCGAGGCTCCTCCAACTTCTCAGTTAAGCACTCATTCCTTTGGCAAAACACAATTTAGCGTGTTGTGGTGTAGAGAATGCATTACCGGTGTGAGTGGGTGAAGGTGAGAGAGTTTGTGCGAATGTGTGCTGCAATTGAGGAGACTGTTGCTTTTACAAATTTGGCAGGAATGGATTTAACAAAACAAAACAAAAAGAAAGCAGAACATATGTTTCAAAGCGTCACATGGCTTATCCTCAGAAAGTGACTATCATTAATTATTCACATGAAAAGTGAGGGCAGTCCGTAAGCAGTGACGGTGATCAATCTAATGTAGGCCCTACATGCCCGGTTGGCTTGAAAGCTACCGAGGAAGACTGACAGATGAGAGCGGGAACTATCACAACGTAGACAACGTGAACACTCCATGCCGGCACGAACCATATTGGATGGAGATAGATTGCTTTAAAAGAGAAAGAGACAATCAAAAATGAAGACAAAAGCAGACACTCCTGTCCCACGATGCATTGCTTCACAACAGCTCCAGAGTTGAAGCTGGTGGTTCAGAAAGGCACACGGCCATCTTGCACTGGTAGCACTCCTGGGTAAAGGGTAAGAGGGGGTGGGACCCGCTAAAAAAATCACTTCCGATGTACTCACTTCTCCACAGTCTTCTGGACAGCAGACGTTATCTTATTTTCTCCCGGCAGATGCAACTGTGTTCTCTCTATGACAGAAATTGAAAAAAGAGTCTCTCAGATTTCACTCGGCGTCCCTGTTAGAATGCTTTAAAAACTGATTATTGACACTGATGCTCCTTTTTATGATGGCTTTTTCCCAAAGAGATTCCTTTCAGATCCAAGCCCCCTGAACACATACACAGACACACAGCCGTGTGTTTGCATGTACTGTGCGGTACCGTTATTTTAGGTCTAAATTCATGTGCGTCTGTGAATGTGTGTATGCGTATGTGTAGAAATTCCAGAGTGCTACACTGACGTAATGGCCCTTTACAAACCCCACTGCAATTGTGTTTTTCCTTCAAACCTCACCCTCGCTGCTGCTGGACGGACTCCAGCTCGCACTCGAAATCTACAGTTGCTGTGTTAAATACTTCTCTGATATCAATATTATTTTGTTCCCTTTTTGAAACATAAAATCAAATGTCTTATTGGGTTGGAACACAAGACATATTCTGTTCATGGTCTAGCTAGCAGAAACAGAAGAGTCCTATGCGAACGGAAAAGGGACAGAGTTTTTTTTTTTTGAAGGATGGCCCCTACTTAGCCCCCTGGGCCAGACAGCTGTTCCTTGAGTCTTGAGTATTACGTGTCATCGGTAGGAGAGGAGGACTTCTCCTCCTCCACGGGGCTCTCATCAGACTGTCTCTCGTCTTCCTCCTCAACTACTGACTGAACCTGCAGTCGCCTCCGTCCTGACCTCTCGACCACTACATCTGTCACCTCCTCGCCGTCCTCCATTTTTTCCTCTATCTCATCCTCCTCAGCTTCATCCGCCTCCTCATCTTCTTTCTTTGCCTCTTGACCACGGCTGTCTATGTGGTTATGACTGGGAGCGCTGTCCTGTCCTGGTTCTCCCTCCAGGGTGAGCTCAAACTGGAATTTGCTCGTGCAGGATTCAAGCTCATTATCTGGGCCGTCCGGTGGCGGCGATGGGCTCTGGGGAATGGTGCTTTGGTACCAGTCCCGGTTGTCCTCAAGGGTGTCCAAAATTTCCTGAGCATCAGGGTGGACCAGGTCCCCCCAGGTCTCCCACAGGGGATGCACGATATAATCAATAAATCCCACCTGAAAAAAGAAACCCAACATGTAGAAAGACATTTAAGGAGCAGCTTATGTCAGAAAAGGTTGAGAATGTATGTCTGTGTGGGTGTTTATATGTGTACCTGACTCTTTTCCACGGATGCAGTGTGTTTGTCACACATGGGGCTGATTTCCATCCCACGCTCTCGCTCTTTATCGCCCTGCCGGAAGAACTCCTCCATAATACGCTCAGTCCACTGCCTGTACACTGCCAGGGGCTTGGTTGGGTTACTAAGATCAGCACAGTGCACCATGTTCCTCAGGACCTACACACACACATACATACAGTACACACTTGTGACTAAGTAGTCTGTCTTTTTTTCTAGTCTGCAGTTTTGAACTATTTTGTTGCAAGATAAAGACACACACCTGTATTCGGTCATTATAATGGTCCAGCATCAGCACACCTGAACTTGTCACTTTCTTGGTCTCAACCATTGTCTTTAGATCAGCCAACAAGCTCATATGCTTCGACATGTCTGTTGCCAGAACCTGAGAAGACAAGGAATTGAAAGTGTAAAAAATGTTGACCATCAAGAATACAAACATTTGAGGTTCAATGCAGTGCAATCACGGTCATTCACCATGTCGATGACCAGCTTGCGTAGACTCTGCCGTTGCCGTTTAGTGAGGTTCTGAAAGATGTCACAGTTCTCCTCATGCAGAAGCTTGAAACCTACAGCCAGGTGGTGGTTCTCCAGTACAGATTCATCATTGTACATTAATGCTAGTTCAGAGTCTGTAAAAAAAGAGCAGGACAGGGAAATTAGTGGATTTCATTGTTCTCCTGGGTGCTTTACATAAACAAGTAAGGATGCTGTTCCTTTTTTATTTATTCATTTTTACAATATTTACCCTGATATTAACAAACAGTATTACATTTAATAGCAGTATCTTCCCTCATAACTGGTATTAACACATATGATGGTACGATTATCTAGGGGTGGGAAACTTTTGGAACCTCACAATTCAATTCAGATTAATTGACTGATTTATTTTATTAACATTAATGTAACAGGCGGCAAAGTTTATTAGGCTGCTTACACTTTAAGAACAAATGCACAGATCTAATATATTTTTACATCTGATTTGCTCCAAACTGTTTATGTTTACATATGACATAATAGACTGTGTATGCCACACAATGTAAATTTTGACATAATTATGCATGTATTTGACCATTTAAGTGTAATAAGCTGTGAAAGAGAATTCAGGATTGCATGCCTCTGAAAAGCAGCAGTTGTGCTAGCACTTCAGCTGTGTGTCCATCAGTCGCTAAATGTAATTAATTACATTAAAGTGACAATAAATTTTCATAGTATAGCAAAATGTAACACTAGAAAAACAAATTTTGAATTTTGTGAATCAATGCAAATCAGAAGCAAGATTCATATGTGAACTGATTTTTGCCCCCGTCCCAATAATTATCTTCCTGACTAAAACTTCAGTGAAGTTTTGATTGAATTCCTTGGAAGTATCAATAACAAAACATCTGTAATTTATTCATTAAAAATCCATTTGTAATGCAAATGTATTTAATGTTATTATCATTTTACTAAATATTATTTATACAATATATAAAATACATATACAATATATGTTGTTAAAAATGGTTTCTTTTGTCCCAGTACAAAAGTTGTTGAGGGCTATGACTCTGAGCTACCGTAAACCAATTCTTGGAGGACATCATCATCATTTTTACAATGTAGACTTACTGGTGTTAATGAGGAACTGGTTTGAAACTCCAGGGTGGTCTACATCATGAATTGCAGCAGCAAACAACGCAGCCAGGATTTCAAGATCAGTAAAAACGGCCTGGTGGGAAGATGCCATAGTATGATGAAGTGTCAGTGCTGACTTTGAAATCTGTCTTCAGATAATGAAACTTTTTGCTTCTGAAAGGGGCACTCTCTGTCCCATGTTAGCATATACTCACGTCCAGTGCCGGTGTGGAGAGCAGCACATGTGTTGACTGTGTGACATCAGCGGCATGCAGGCTGTTGTGATAGGCCACGTTGGCATGGTAGTGGTCTTCCAGTGTCATCACATAAGTGATAAACGTGTCCACTGGGATCCGAAATGTCTTTAATAGATCCCTTTCCTTAAATGCATTGCAGATTGTAGACAGAACACAAAGAGAGGGGAAAAAATAAAAAAAAACTATCATGAGTCAATATAAATAATGAATAGGTTTTTAGAACTTCATCTTTAATTTTATCCTTATAGATACCGTCCTTTGTGTGAACAGGCCTCAAGTCTGATTTAATTCAGTTCAGCTGGTATATTTCAGTTGTGATGTCATTTATGCTTTAATGCAGTATTAAGAAAATTAATTCAATGCTAATACATTTTTGGATCGCATCATATTCAAAACAGGTTCACATTCACAAGTCAGCAGTAACATTAATATAGGGAAAATTCTGACTTGAAATATTAAAGCTGCAGTTTGTAACTTTTAGAGCTCTAGCAGTTAATAAAGGGTTAAAGTAAAGAGAACTATGTGAGTCTTGCAGAAGAATACTGTAGTTGGAACTACTTTTCTGCAATACCAAAACAAACACTTTGGGCACAGGATGTGCACCAAAACAATAACAAACTACAGCAAACCAATCAGCATTAAACCCCATAGCTTCTTGCCGATTGGTTGCCGAAGTTTGTTTGCGTTCATTAAACCCCACCTCTTCTTGCCGATTGGTTGGTCGAAGTTTGTTTGCGTTCATTAAACCCCACCTCTTCTTGCCGATTGGTTGGTCGAAGTTTGTTTGCGCACTTTAAACCCCACCTCTTCTTGCCGATTTGTTGTGGTGCACATCCTGTGCCTATAGTGTTTGTTTTGGTATTACTCTTTTTGGCCTCTGTGTTGTCTTTCGAGATCGTTTTTTTTCCCAATGTGTTCAGAGGGCAGACAGCAAGACGATCGAGGGGTGATGCATACGGTTTGAGATAAAAATGAAATCGTGCTAAAATCCTGCAACATCGCATAGAGTACCTATAATCTCTGACGAATCACGCAGCTACTGAGCTACTCCCGAACCCAAACCAGTCTAAATAGTAAAAATATAAGCTTAGGTTTGGAAAATGGATTCATGGTGTACTCTTTCTATATACATTTTAAACACAATTTTTTTTTTCATTTACATTTTAAAAAAGAACTATGTAGTGGAGTGAGTTAGTTCAGCAGAAAACAGTGGTTTTTGCAGGACGGGAAGTTCAAGGAAATTTCCACACATCCACTGAAAAATAGGCATTGACAGATTGATTTGGGAATTTTAAGAATTGATACTTGTTCAAGTTAATAATTTGAGTAGATCATTTGGAAATCTATATTTTTACCCACCCATAGTACAGATCAAACAAAAGCACACACATCTCTTTGCATCTGACATATTTCAAAAGTACAGAACAATACAGGAGCGTTTATAAAAAATACAAATTAAAAAAAAAAAAAAACAGAGACCACACACCTGGAAGATAGCAAACATGATGCAACATAGAGGTCTGTTATTAGAGTACTCAGCCACACGGAAGATATTAAGGCCCCACTTGTTTAAGTCATTCAGCTCCTGTAAAAACAGATTGAACACATTTGAAAAATGAACTTTTTCAAGTAGTAATGTTAGAGGATTGGTTGTTGGGAAAGTTTTGAGTTAGTATGCATGCATTGTGCCTGTACCCTGGCCAGTGCGTCCTCCTGCTCGGTTTTGACCCCGAAGCGGGGCAGGGCTGCACTAGTGAGACTCGAGCTATGTGTAAGCTTCTTGACACCGCTGATGTGAGACATTGGTTTTTCTCGCTCCCGGAGTGTAGGAGACGGGATCTCCACCTCATTCTGTTTGTCTGAGACACAACCAATGCATAAACCTTTAACAGATGACAGCTAATTTCAAATCAGTACGCATTGAGTCTTTCAGAGCAGTGAATGTGCTCCAGTATAACATACTGTGTTGAAACTCAGGTTCTGGGCTTCTGAAAATAGAAGCAAGGTTGAGATGTACAGAGCAGAGCGTGTGCAGACACACTCACCTAAGAAGGTAGTGGAGATGTATTCAGACACCTGATTCCCCGAGCGGCTCATCTCAGACAGATGAGACAGTTCCCTGTTTAACATCCTCTTGAACTAGAGATCAGAAAAGGGAAAGATGGGAATAGACAGACAGGGAAAAAGGGAGAGTGATAAGCACACAGCAGCACAAAATACAAAATTTTGTCTATCTGAGCAGAAACTTTTATTATAAACAAGCATTATATATTATTACACGATTAAATAGATACTGTAGCTCACCCAAAAACATTTGGGGTAGTCTATCCCTTTAAAACATTGTTTACTTTTGCTATTGGAGATAGACATAAGACATATATTGAAAATGTCTGAATGTCAGCATGGTATGTGGTACTGCAAGGTCATATGCAGTTTGAGCTAATACAGTGTGCAGATATTGTAAATGCAAATAAACCTAAGGCATCTCTCATGCTGTAGCTGCAACATTGTGTGGTTAGAGAAAGGGCTTGTCTTGAATTAAAATCTAATTAAGTGATGGCCATCGGGGGAGAGCACTGAGGAGTGGTTTTCTTAAATCTCTGCAAACCATTGCTCTCACAAATAGAAGGAAAAAGTGACAAAATTAGAACAAATATGTGCCTTAAATGACTGAAATTGTGCAACTTCAGCAGATAACACAAGACAAGTACACAGTCACACAGCACGACTCCGATAAGACCCCTGGTCTGTCCCACTGACTGATCCTTCACACATTACAATCTCCATGGAAACTAGCAGGTTTCCTTAGCAACTGCCTCCTCACAGTCCCTCCGAGGCGAGGCGATGGGTTGGGTGACAATCTGAGAGAGTAGGCAGGTGTCTGTCTCTGACCTCCTCCAAGGTCAACACTCTCTGTATCACTCTCCATCTCCTGCTCTCCTCTGTTCTGTCTTTATCGCTCTCTTTAAGCCCTCATTTTCGTTCCCTGTCTCTCTTTATCTCCGTCCTCCACATTCTCTCTATTTTTCTAATGCTATATAATCACCCTCTGCAGTCATATTTTCCCATTAATTGTATTTCTATTCATTCTCTTTCATGGTCTGCATGTAATTCCCTTCCCATATTACATGGATGTGAGTGTGACACATCAAAAACAGGCAAATGCATTTTTAACACATGCATTATCATTGTTGTTAAATGTGAATATAATGAGTTCACAGACGCAAATAATGTACAATTTCTAATCAACAACACAACAGGAGAAATAACAATCAATGATACGTTAAATTTTTAACTAAGTCCAAGTCAATTTTCTGTCACAGCTATCAACCAACTCACCAATTCTTCCTGAATTTTCCCTCAGGGATCAATACACAATGTCTATATATCTCACACAGTAAAGCTCTGAGTTTATATAAAGCTTCATTACAAAATCCTCTTTCCTGTGCAAGTGCATATTACATACTGTACCAAGGCTCTGTTTGTACTGTGCTGAGTCATTATTAAAACATTCACAGAGTGCCAACTGTTTTTAGCATGCATCCTCTGGAGGACCAAGATGATCAGACCAAATTAATACAAATATGTGTTACTAGGGGAGTCTGATAGTATCTGTTGCCTTTATTTACCAAGACTGAGTTTGATGGCTGAGTTTGATAAGGTGGAAACAAAAACGGGCAACAACCTCTTTATTTACATTTAAATAGCTCTAAAAGTAAATGTATTGACATTGAAATATTTAATAAGCCACTTCAAATAGTAATAATACAATTATGGTCCCATTTTATTTTAAGGCCCAATTCTAGTGATTATCAAACTAGTAACTATGACTTTTGCCTTAATAAACTCCTAATTTGCTGCTCCTTGATAGTTAGTAAGGTAGTTAAGTTTAGGTATTGGGTAGGATTAGGGATGTACAGTTTGGTTTTTGAGTACTAATAAACAACTGATATGTTAATTATAGGCATGCTAATAAGCAACTAGTTAATAGTGACAACTGGTCCCTGTAGTAAAGTGTTACCAAAATTATTTAAAAAATGTACTGCTTATTCATTTTGATGGGCTAATGTCTACAAGTCCAATAATCAACATAAATGAAACATATTTGTCATTTAACAATTAACCACAGAAAGCAATATGAGAGAGTCACTCATTGTGTCTTAAAGTTTTTAATTATATCTGGAAACAACAAACCTTAGGTTTAGCCCATGATTAACCCGTTTAATCCCAAATTTTTCCCAGACATGAAAATATCCAAATGGTCCGTCATTAGTAACCCCTTGAAATAATCAATAATTATTTTTGGATTTTTTTTTTTTTTTGGCAAAGTGTGTGAAAAAAATTGTTTTATTCTTGGTCACAATTGTGACCGGTGGGATAAAGTAAAAAATGAAATCACATTTTCGGCATTCATAATTCTTTATTATATATCTTAGCACAGCTATTTTAAACTGTTTGATCACATTCTAGGGTTTTTATTATGCATAAACAACTTATGCAACAGGGTACAGTGAGATAAAGAAAAAATAAAATCAGTAACAACTGCCATTGGATTTGTATTGTCTAGCTAAGTTCCCACCGGACACTGTTCTGACCATCAAGATTTTTTTCCACTCTATGACCACACTCAACAAATATAAATATATGTGAATTCATATATGAATACTAGACACCCTAAAGATAATATGTACCAGAAATATGTGTCATATCTTTATGTTAACATACTTTACGAGCCCTTTTGGAGCTTCGATGCGGTTATCATTTTCTCAAAGTGCAAACAGGAAATAAACACATATTTAATTGGGACCCTTCATTTTTTTCCATATTTGTAGGAAGTGCACTAAACCATCAGTCGGTAAGGTTTTAAGAGCTTTATAAATGAAAAAAAAATTTATGGTCACTATTGTGACCTGTGGGATTAAATGGGTTAAGGTTAAGACCTAAGGTTTGTTGCCCGAAAGAATTAAAAACACTGGGGCACAAATGGTGACTCTTCTACATTATGTCAAATCTCCCAACAGTACACAACTCTTGGATAAACAAACTATGAAAAAAAAGCTGGTACTACACTACAAAACATTGACCAGATGAAGCCAGTTCCCAGGACAGCCTGAGGCAGAGCAATGGAGGGAAGGCTTAAGAGAAGGAGAGAGGAGGTGATAAGAAAGGGGTTGAGGCATCCTGAGACACAAGACCACTGTACAGGTTCTTAGGCACAGAAACAACATAAGCCAAGAGCTACAGCGGCAGCCATTTTCTCCCAGCCTCTCAAAGTGACACTAAGTTCAAAAATCCCACTTGAGATATGGGTACAAATTTGGATACACCGAACATGTAACAAACATCACTCCTATCACACGTAATCTGTTCCAGAAGCATTACAGCTCAGTCACCTCAGGAACTTTTTTACCCTGTCCTACTTTCATCTTCACTTTTCTTTTTACCACTCTGCTGAGCAAACAGTGTTGCCCCTTACTTTGACCGGACCAACTGTTTGCCAGCAGATATTCAGTGACCTATTTCTGTTCATGCTGGCCCTACCTGGTCCCACCAGCCGATCAGCCAGGGTTTGGAGCAGGTCTCACAGAATAGATCCATGAAGGGGGTCCTACGCTCGGTGGCCTGACCACCCCCATCCAGCACCCCATCTGCGGCTGCTCCGAGCTCCAGCTCTGACCCTCCTCTCCCCTGCAGGGGGCTGTAGCTGGAGGAGTGGGCCAGCCGGTAGCCTCCGGGCACAGGTGAGGGGCAGGAAGAGGGCGGCGGGTCAATGGCCTCCAGTACGCCCATGCTGAGGGTGACGGATGGCGTGGACCGCTGGCAAAGGCAAGAGGCACGGAAGTGCACAGGGGCCGAAGCGCGGCGGGTGCCCCAGCGGCATGTGGGCGTGGTCAGGGTGTGGGCAGAGAGGCCGCAGCCTAGCAGGCCAGGACGCTCCAGAATGACGGCTGCCCCCAAGAGGCGGGGAGCAAGCGGCAGTGAAAGTCCAGCGGCGAGCGCTCGCTAACACTGTCTCTCTACATGCAGCAAGCGGTACGAGAACCAGGTCCTCCTGAAAACCACAGAGCAGGCTCCACAGCGATGTGCAGGCGAGTGTCCCCCGTGAACGGCCCACCAGGAGCCGCCCAGATCCACAGGCCAAAGGGACTACATCTCATCCCAGCAGCTGAGTAGAGCTGACCCCGATCTGGCCGGAGGGAGAGAAAGCGGCAAGGGGTGGAATGAACAAAGATGGAGAGTCAGAGAGATGGGACCGTCTGAAGGACACAGAGAGGATGCTGTGGGAAGGAGGACAGAGGAATTGCAGGAGATAGGGAAAAGATGAAGATGAGCAAATAGCTAACCGAGACTGAGGGATGACAGGAGGAGGAAGGAAAACAACAACAACACAGGTAACAGAGGGAAGAAATGGATGAAAGGAGACAGAGGACGAAGGAATCAAGGTGACACAGACACGCCAAAGAGATGGGGCCTTTAGTCGAAAGTCAAACTACAAAAGAGCGGTGGTCTGGAAAAACATCCTTTCTCTCTCTCTGCGTCGACACCCCTCCCCCACCGCAGATCTCCAGGACCCGGGCCCAGCGTTCCCAGCGAGTTGTGTTCAGAGTGCACAGTCCATGGAGCACAATACCAGTCCTGTCAGAACAACGCAGCGCTCTCTTCAGCAGTCCCGCTGTTTAATCCACACGCGGCGTCAGACTCGCCGATGCAGCTCAGCTGATGCTCTGCCTCTCGCTCTGTTTCCCTGGATGCTGTAGACAGATCTCGCAAGCTAATCAGCCGCTGTGGCAGGAGGCGCGTGCTTGGGTGTGTGTGTGTGCACACGCACTCTAAGAGCGCATGTGCGGCAGACGGCATGTAAGAGTGTGGAAAAATGGAGAAACGTCTGTATGTGTGTGTGTGTGTGTGTGAGAGATGTCTTTAATAGTCTGACAAAAAGGAGGGGAGGGAATCTAGGTTTTAGTGTCTCCGGTAATCTCTGCATGAATGACTGCGTATGGGTGTTCTCTACTACATTATACAAGCTATGCCTCAATCACTTACTAGATCTCCCATTCACACAAATGCTGCTTTTTCTCATACTGACATCTGCCTGATCTAGTATATAGCAAAACACTGGTATTATGATGCATGGACACAACCATAAAAAAAACTGCATGTCCAAAGTCTTCATGGCACTGTCTCTTTAAACAGACAAGCTATGGAAGAGAGCAACCGATTTTTCATTGGCCAGCATCTAAATCACATGCCTCATGGCCACAGCGAAGAGCCAATGGATAAACTGGCAGGGTAGACCTTGCTGCAGCTCGATAGCAACGAAGGTTACAGCAGAAACACTGGCATCCAGACCAAACTGCAGCCCCCTCCTCCCTCCCTCATGTTCTCCTTATCCACAAACCCCCTATTTTCTCCCCCTCTATTCAGCTCTCCTGCACTTCTCAAACCAGAGCATAGTGTAAGGACAAGGCGTTCAGAGTTGCATGCGAAAGCTTTTTGCATCAGTGTTTACGGGTGATAATTAAAAATACATTGAAGCACCACTCAGGTGGGACCATATCAGACAAATCCGGCAGACAACCTGCTCGAGAATCGTTCTCCGGATAGACACAGATACAGTCCTTCATGTGTGATAATCTACAGAATGGCCTCTTCTTGATGAAATCAAATTTGTCATGTGTGATAAAATGTAAAGCATGAAAATTATAAACAATGAATTGAGACTTGAAGTGGAGAAAATACCTAGTGTAACAAACCACAACCTTCTGGTAGATGGTGTACACACAAGTGCCTTTAAGAAGGTGTGACAGACAGAGAAAGAAGTTGTGCATCCTGCAGATTTGAGTTCCAACCAGGTCTGAAATCCTTGAATAGCTGTTGAAGCTAAACTCTGCAAGACAGTGGCCCTCAAGAACGGGTTTGGATACCCCTGTTCTACAGAAACCAAACTAGGCAGCACAGATGCAACAGTAAGTAATTGGAGAAACACCTTGTTGGATGCCATTTCGCTAACAGAGCGATGGGTCTGAATGGTCTCCAGCTGGTCCAAACACCAGTCAAGCTCCTCCAGAGTCTCCCGGGCCAGCTGCTGGTATGTCTCATCTGCACAGGACACAAGACGCAACAATCAGCACCACATCACGGCAGTACTGTCGTATGCATTTAACACTCGCTGTGGGACGCAGCGAGAACTTCGTTTGTGAACAGTGGGGATGTTGTTTCCTGACAGGAGGAAGTAAAGAATTGTCTGAGTGATGTCTTCTTAGAAAAACTTCCAAGCATGAATATTTTAAGAACTTCATATGGAGCGATCAAATGCCTCATAAATAATAGATCTTTTGTCTTGTAAGAATGAATAATCATATTTTTTTTTCAACCAGAAGATTATAGGAATTATACGAGTATGACTATAAAATTGGCATTATAATATAATAGACTTATAATAGTATCAAAGAACCTCTGTGAATGCTTTTAGGATGAATTAGTACAAGAAAAGTTCATCAGTGTCTGACCTCACTGACCTTTACATGCCAGTGAATATAAGCTGGCAGCACAAGAAAATATAATTTTTTAAGACTTAAAGATTTATTATGTGAGGTATAGCGTATATTGCACAATGTAAGCAAGAAACTTTTATGGACTCTTGTTCAGTTTCTAAAGATACAGCATTATGACTACACCACTTCAAATGCACGGGATGAGACCAAATTTTATAATTTCATGGTTTAAAAAAAGTGTAAATTGTTTGCTCAGTCCAGATGTGCTCAATCCAAAGTAAAAACTCTTTCCTGTTATATTGACAGATATGTGCACTTCAGAACGCAGGTTATGGTGTTTGTATGCACAGGGTAATGGGGAAAAAATCTACTTGTTTTGATTGGCTCACGCTTAAGCCATTTAAAAGAAAAATAGCTTTAGTGCCAAATGTCAGAAAATATTTCAATATATTGTCAATAATGATAATTAGACAATATGTTTTTGAGTGTATTGTTGTGCTGGTACCTTGGCAGGTTTAGAACTGCTGTGGACAGCTGACTAGCTTTTGATATTCTTTGTATAGTTTGCAGGAGAAAAATAATTTGACTTGTACCTTTTATGGGCATTTTTGTACACTTATAAAAAAAAACTAACCTAATTAAATGTATGCGTCATCTTTTTGTGTGTCAAAATTATAAATTTAATCAATAAATTAATAAAATAAGACCCTGTAGGGCTGTACCAATCAATTAAAATCAGCATCAGCAAAATTTGCAATGAAGAAGTGGCACAGAATCTACATCTGAACTGGCATTTACAGACTTTTTAAGGCAGGCCATGATTGCATTTGATATTTAAAATGATTTGGGGGAAAAAAGGGGAAAATATATTTAAAATCACCAGTAGGTGGCGACAAATCACTGCATGAGTCATTCATTCAGCTGATTTGTTCAAACTGTAATGAAACACCATACCGTGTTGCTCAGACTCAAAACTTTAATTATTTTTGTTGATTAAATAGAGCAAAAACAGAAACCACAATTTAAACGTAAGTCTGTTAATATTATTTTATCACTTATTCTATAACTATACAATTCTATTCAATTTTATTCTATAACTATACAATTATTCTACGACTATCCAATTCTTCAATGCCCTGTAGGTGATTTCTCAGGATTAAATAATATCAATTCTAATGTTACTTGTCTTCAGTCAATTGCGCAATATAAAAATATGTATGTCATTGATTGAATGCTTGTTTCATCCCATCATTACATGCTGCTTCTACTGTCTTTTATTCATTATTCATTGTGCAGTCACTTTTTCAGAACCACTTGCACTAATAGGTATGTTATTGTATCATTGTATTTTATTATATTTTTATCTTATCTATTATCACTATTCTACCGTTATTATTTACTGTACGTATTGTATACTGTTTTATTATTATTATCATTATTTTTATTTACTGTACTTATTGTATATTTTTATTTCTATTATCTTGTTCCTTTGCTGCATTGAGCATGTCTGTGACAAAAGAATTTCCCTCGGGATAAATAAAGTTCTATAGAACTGTATGTCAGCTCTAACATAGCGGGAGGTCATTTGCCTTTCTTTATCAAGGTACAGAGATTATATTAAATGTAAAAAAGGTATAGATTAAGTCAAAACACAACATTTATTTTTCAAGGGCAGAATAAAAAAAGTGAAGAAAAAAAGTGAAATATAAACATGAACATTATTCAAATAAATATTGACAGCAACAAGAAAATACTTAAGTTTTCTAAATACACCATCAGAACAAACAACAATAACAAAATATATCACTAAGTGGTGGACAATGGTCCATTTCAATAATTGGTTAGGTAGCATCACAATGTGCCGTATCAAACAGATAAGAGAACACTTTAAGCTTACACTGAACATTTACGATACCACGGGGTTAAATAAACCATCTAACCATAACACTTTAAACTATTTAAATAGTCTGTGTTTCGTTATTATTAGATAATCTCAAATGTAAACATGGTAAAAGTGCACCATCCAGTCAGGATAATTGTGTGACGCACACACTTCAGGAATGACTATCTTGACCTATTATAACAGGTCATAAAAAGTCACATTAAAGATTAGTTTAAAATGAACGAATTGTTCAAGAACGACCCATCACTAGTCATGAGAAGTTCCGACCATCGCCTTATTGTATATGCGCTTAATACACAGAAAATGCCCATTTTAATTAAAATGAAAGTTTTATGCCGCAAATAGGCTACCGAAATATCGCGGTTCACGTGGGTGTACAGAACCGAACGGCTCGATAAAGAACCGAAAACCGCTGCATCCCTAGTATATAATATATAGTATATATTTATATAGAATTACAAACTATATACAGGTCCTTCTCAAAAAATTTGCATATTGTGATAAAGTTAATTATTTTCTGTAATGTACTGATAAACATTCGACTTTCATATATTTTAGATTCATTACACACAACTGAAGTAGTTCAAGCCTTTTATTGTTTTAATATTGATGATTTT
>JAUMHI010000035.1:6672130-6715416 GCA_032359435.1 Enteromius unitaeniatus
AGTTTTTAAAAGCCTCAGGAATCTTTTGCAGGTGTTTAGAGTTAATTAGTTGATTCAGATGATTAGGTTAATAGCTCCTTTAGAGAACCTTTTCATGATATGCTAATTTTTTGAGAAGGACCTGTATAAATATCACATGGTGGCATTTTTGTCATCTTGCATAACATTTGGATGGAATTCTAAATGTATTTTAATAGACTAAATCAAGCAGTGAAATCATTATCTTTAAATGTGCTCACGCATTATTCTGACCTACACCACAGTGTTAGGGTGCACTCTCTAAATGTGTTTTTGTTAGATTTTTGCGATATACAAGATAATCAATTTGCACATCATTCAAACAACAATGATATTATCGCGCACCCCTAACAGCAATACACAAACCTGCTCAACAGAAGAGAGTACCTACATGCTTTTGACCATGTAATGATACTCTGATGATTAGATCTCATGAGGATTCGAGTTAAAGTGATATCTTAAATAAGAAGAATATTTATATATATAACTGCTTTTTATCATAGCTCATTTATTTTAAAAGTTCAAAATGTGAAGCACCTTCACTGCTGATATATTCATTAGAGGTCCTGATAAAAACTAGTGGCTCAGGGCTGTTATTTGGCTAGTTAAAGCATCTGGTTAGGTTCCAGACCTGTTTCTCATATGGCTCCACTATTTCTGATGCTGTAATGCATTTTACTGGCAACAGTGCCTACAAGAGGAAGTGTATGCGTAATGTGAGAGACACTGTGTGGGAGAGTGCTAGTGTGGGAGATAGAAAGCTCACCAGTGACTAAGTCACAGTACAGTAAACATACCTGAGAGCGTTGCTGGGGGAACGGTGGGTTGGCTGGTCACTGGTGACCTCCTGTGGACAAAAAGATAATTACATTAGTGATAGTGGTAGAGGTTGCCCTCTACTGGCATAAATCCAGTTAGCACTTCTCACTGGGAGGAGGCCTGCACTTATGAACTGAACAATGTGAATAGCCTATAAAAATACTGCTAAAATATGATTTATTTTAAAATGTGTAATATATAATATTATAATATGAAAATGACACATTTTATATATATTATATCATTACATTTTATAAATAAAACTGATTTTTCACATTTAAAAAAGTCCCCAGCATGAAAACATATTTTTGTTAGAATTAGGAGCTGTTTAAATATGCTTTATTTTCTTTATTATTCATCATGAATTAAATATAAAAATGCTTGGAAAAGTGATGATTGGGAAAGACACACTGCAGGCCATTAGGGGGCAGAGCAGAAATAAAGAAACTGTTGCATCAAAGCTGGAAGAGCTGAACTGACTTGTTGGTGGGAGTCGTGACGTTGGCGAGAATTGTGAAGTTGCTTCTGACAGTTCGTAGACTAGCCAACACCTGCATAGAAAAGGAGACGGAAAAGAGAAAGAGAGAGAGAGAGCAGTTGAACAGCAGGATATCACTCAACTCCACCTCAGCAAGTCATGACAAGCAATTAGCACTCATTATATACTGTTTGCCAGACACAACAGTGGGTCTTACCTGAGCAAAAGGGGTGACTATGAGATCTTCAGCGTGACTGCGGAAAGAGGAGAGAGCAGTTCCAGTAAAATGAATGAAAAAAAAATACTACACATTATGGCAAATGTTTGCAAATGTCACTCTGGACCACAAAATCTGTCTTTACTAACATGGCAACATATGTAGCGATAGCCAAAATTACACTGTATGGGTCAACACTAAATTTTTTTCTTTTTCTATGCCAAAAAATCATTATATATTAAATGTAGATCATGTTCCATGTAGATATATTGTACATTTTGTACTGTAAATATATCAAAATTAATTTCCAAATGAGTAATATGCATTGCTAAGGACTTCATTTGGACAATTTTAAAGGCAACTTTTTGAAATTTAGATTTTTTTTTCGCACCCTCAGGTTCCAGATTTTCAAATAGTTGTATCGCGGCCAAATATCGTCCTTTCGAACAAACCATGCATCAATAGAAAGCTTATTTATTATAAATCTCAATAAAAACAAAAACTGACCCTTATCACTGGTTTTGTAGTCCAGGGTCACAAATGGTCTTTTAACAGTATTCAAATAAAGCCAGCCCCAGGTTTATGGCAATAGATTCAACGCAACATCAAAACATGCTTCTTTTTTTTTTTAATGGCAATAATCCAAGTGGCAGTCACAGTGGTCACCGCTGCATGCTGGGAGCGTGAGCAGTATTATACTGAGGCGGGTAAAGAGGGATTTAGTCGATGTGCTTAATGCTGCATGGTGATTCTGGGATAAAAGAACTTCCTCTGAGGCCTTTTAGAAATGAAAAGTGGAGACAGTAAACAGTGAGACTGTGCTGTGTGTTGAGGGAGACGGCTTACCCCTCACTGTTGATGGAGGAGTTTCGTGACATAGTCTTGGGGGACATGTCATAGTCGGAGTCTGAGCGGTAGAGGAAAGATTCCCTTCTCTGACTCTGAGGGAAGGAGGGATGGAGCACCAGCCCAGGACTCGCCTGCGAATCCATAGGGCTGCGGCCAGGAGAGGGCCCATTCTCCCCATCATAGCTGTATAGAGAGAGAGAAAACAAAATGACAGGGAGAGAAAGTAAAAATGCATGTCTTGTCATTTAGCTCAAACAAAGCTTTGCCAGGGGCAGCATTAGATTTCCAGTCTCTGGCCAACACAGCACAAATAGAGACGTGAAACACAAACAATCATGATTGCCTCTTACTTTAGAGAAAACGCTCTCTGAATGTATAAAGAGCTGATGAAGACTGTGTCACCCTGAACAACCATTAAAGGAAATCACCAGCCTAATCAGAGAAGAATCCTCAGCCGCCACTTCACAATTTACATTCTATGAGCACTTTGTGGCTTAAAGAAATAGTTCACGCAAAAATTAAAAATTTGTTATTATCTGCTTACCCATATCTCACCAAACCCATATGCATATCCTTTTTGTGTGTGAAATAGAACATAATTTTATTTTTCAAATAGTAGAGCATGGCACTAACAATGCTAAATGAATGCGTTTGATTGCCAGAGCGTGCGCTAACTGATAAAAAAGTCATTTTGTGTAAAACTTTGCCAAATGCAAATTCAATGCAAGCTGAAAGTTCCGTAACCGAATATGACACATGCAAAATACATGCAGAAGAAACAGAAAGCCTAGAACATGGTGAGGTTTTTATGGTCTCTTTTTTGGGTCCTTCATGTTTCACAGAAAAATAACCATAAAGGTTTGAGTTAATAATTGGCATAATTTTAATTTGCGGTGAACTGTTGCTTTAAGCTTTGCACTAAACACAGACATCTGTGGAAGGACTAATCCACACAGTTTTAGCATTAAACATGTGACCAGTGGAAAAGTACCGGATACAGTGTCTGACCCCATCTGGGGTTATAACAGACGTACTGTATTTGTTCAGTTATCGTGGCTCTGTGATAATGAATGAAGACTAGTCATCCGGAGAACCTAATGACTGCAGAGCTGAAAGTGAGCATGAAACTTACTGCAGGTCATTGGCCTGTAGTAAACAAGGCATATATTGTCACCAAATCCCAATGCAAAAACATGTATAATAAAGGACAGGGAGAATATTGGGAATGCACAGCCCATCCTCAAACCATTTGTGATCACCAGAGCCTCAAACATCTAAAAAAAGCATTTGGGGTTAGGGGTCATGGGCAAGGTGTGAGCGAAGCTAAGCAGAAGTAAGAGAGAGGTTTTTGCATGATTCCCAATTCCTCAGCTCGGCTCTGAGTCATGCCGGGAATTATGGGTACCAGCACCAGCGAAACCTCAAACCAAAGCCTACACTTCAGAAGTTAAGCGTCAGAACTAGACGCCTGCCAAGACTACAGTCTCTCTCTCGCGCTGTCAGTCACTCTTCCTCCCCCTCACTCCCTCGCTTCTCACAGACAAAATACTAAAGCCCCTCTTCCCACACGCAGTGCATGAGGCATCTGAGCTCGTCTCCTGCCCCTAACTGCAGAACTGAAGGTATTTTTTAGCCCGTGGCTATGGAAAGCTCCTCTTTCTGCGTGGTAGCTGGTGAGCCGGATCTGGACTACGCCTAGGTTCAAATAGTTTTTATGCCAGTTGTTTACATTTTCTTTATCACACAGATGTGCTACAAGTGAAATGTGCCTGAGCTGGTTCCTTCTAGCAGCTGCCGTCCCCTCTCTCTGGAGATCCCGACTGATGTGAATTCACAGTAAACAGGCCCCGCCTGTCCTCTCTATATGCCCCTTGAGACAAACACCGCCTCGGGCTCTTGACCTACACCTCCTCTTCCCTCTCCGTATCGCACTTCTTCTGCTTCCATCTAAACCCTTCCCTTTTACAGTTGCTCCTTCTGTTTTTCCCGCTCTCACACTCCTTATCTCGCAGCTCACAGAATTCCTCTCGCAGCGATGGGAAGCCCGAACGATGTGAGCGACAGAATGCGCACAAATACTTCAAAAAAGAGCTTGAGCAGAGCAAAAACATGAAGGAGAAGAGAGGAAGAGCAAGAGGGAGGGGGTGACTCATGGCCTATCTAAATATTTACATGCCCTAGGTGCATGTACGGCTTCTTCCAAAACCATTTTATTTTTCCAGCAACAACTGCAACACCAATTACACATGACAACACACAGTTGACCTTAAAGAGTCAACGTACCACTGCCTGTCACTATCTGCATAACTGCAGCAGTCAGGCTTTACGGCGCAGTCCAAATAGCAGCTTTCCGTAAACCCATTTCCTATTATGAAGAACAAGCTCTTTTTTTTCAGCATTAACACGGCTCCTTTCGCACAGAGTGTGTTGCTTTTCTTGCACTGTATTCATGCCTGTAGAGGTAGTGTGTGTGTGCGAGAGAGAGAGAGTGAATGTGTGGGCGCACACGAATGCTCCTGCTTTTCTGTCTGTGCTTCACTTTAATGCCTCCTGTAGTCATGTGACATTTGTGCTGCTCAGAGACTATCCACAAAGGAGCGAACAATAAGAAATAAGAAGCCTTGTCAGTTTCCCCCTCTCCTCCCCTTCCTCGTGTTGCGATTCGAGCCCCTCTTTTTCTCTTTCACCCTTGTTCTACCTCCTTCTCTCCTTTTTACCAGTCTCTGTCTTCTGTCTCTCAAAGATCTCTGCCTTTCACTGCCTCCTTCTCTGTAATTTGTGTCTTTGGCTGTGACTCAGCCCAGAATAAAAAGCAAGCAGAATGCATGCTGGGATACTGGAGTTCTCATTTGTTTATAAGGCACAAGAGACACACTCGCTATACCCTCACACATACACAATCAAAGGGCATTTTTAGTGTGTTTGTGTGGGTGTCAAACACAAACTCTTGGAAATACAAAACTGTGCTCCAAGAATACGATATTCGCTGTTTTAGGACATTAGTATAAATAGTTACACGTGTATGTGTTCAAATGGCGTGTGTTAGAAATCATAAAATAACTGTGGAAGAAGAAGCGGCAATTATCTTGCTTCAGTAATCAATAAGGGTGGAAAAATGCATTAAGCTTTCATCATAGATAATGTACTCGTAAAATACACACACGACACACTTTTTCACACGCTGTGAGTGCAGGATATGCCATTGGCAGCTCTTGCTTTCATTCGGCGATAACAGAACCCCTGGAGAGTAGCACTCTGGACAATGACATGATGATCATAGGGGGCACAGAGGAAAGGATTTGTGCCAGCTGGGTGAGTTTCCTATAAAAGATAACACATTAGCATCAGCACATCCCCGTGTCTCTGAAAACAGACCCTTGCAAATTGATTGGGTTGTTTATGTATCTTCTACGCCTCGCTAAATGACCTTGGAGTGACTGTAAAAAGCAACCTTACAATGATTCCAGAAGACAAGAAAAGCAATTACTGCTTGCAAATACAAAGGTGCTCAAACATGATGCACACCGAAGTCTAAAAATAAAAGAAACAGTTATCCGGTTAAAGTCTGGAGGGAAGAATAAAAAATTCATAATAGCTCACACATGTGCCCCCTGAAGGCTTCACACAATGAGGACGTCTTTTCTGCCGTCCAAGAGGCTGCCTCAATGTGACAGCACAATTAAAGTAATTTGATAAATGTTGTACCATCCTCTACACAGTCCAGGAGAGTGCGAGTGGAGGCATGATTCTTACGTTCAGAGCCTTTCGAGATGGCAGTTTTGAAATTAATTGAATATAAATCTGGGCCTATGAGTAATATAGCGTGTAATGCTCTAAAAGGAGTAGCTTTGAGTCACAAGGATTTGGACTAAAAGACGACTCGCCAAATAAGCGCATATACTAAAACGCGTAGTTTTCCCTACGAGATCACAATCTTAATGCCACCACCATGTAATTCCAAAATGTATAGGTGAACCATCAACCCCTCATCTGAAAAGCCTGCCTCAACTACACACTGTAGCACTTACTCCCTATTTGCCACTACAAAGTGTTCCGGTAGCTCATTCCTAAATGTTCTCACTTACAGAGCAATAATAAAAGAATTTGATTATGTTCCATTAATACTCTGGGTTTTAAAAGGCTTTGAAGTTTGACTCGAGAAGCTGATTGAATTAATTAAAACTTGGTGTACAGTATGTGAGGGACAGCATGGAGGATTTGCAGGCTCACTCCATCCAGTGACCCTCTTATTGATTCCTTACTACCAGTAAACACAAATCCTGGACCCTGGAGACTCTTGATCTCCCTGAGCACATGGCAGCAGTCCATCATTCACTAAAGGTGAATTATTTAAGTAGGAAGAGCTTTTTTTTTCTTAAAAAGACCTCTTGCCAAAAAAACCCCTTCATTCTCTCCTTTTCAGTTAATGATTAACGCCTCCCCCGACCCCCAACCACCACCGCCCGTTCCCAGCACGGCAGCCTGAATGGAGACTGACAGTTATTTCCTGCCTCCACTTTCTCTGCTGCCAAGCACAGATGCTTGTTGCTTGTGCACACCAACGCCCCCGATGACTGCCTCCCCCTCTCCTCACCCAGGCATTTAGCACCTGGTTGATTGCTGCATGCTGGGATAGGGCCAGTGGAGAGGGTAGATGTTTGGGAGTGGGGGGGGTGGGCGGGGGGGTGCAATCATAAAATCAGTGGCGACTGTATATGATGCTGTCAGGTCGCTGGCTCTTTAATCAGCAGCTGATACCATGTGATAGAGCTTTTATTGTGGCGCTCTGTCCCTTTGGCAGTGCATTACAGCAAACTGTGTCTCATCAGTCCCCGCTCTGACTCACAGAGATATTTAAGGGAGCGTGTGGAACACTCTCTTCCAGCACCTAGAGTCCTGGTGAAACCTGCAAGGCTCCTGATGTTCCCCCTAACACGACAGTCCCTCTACCACCTCAGCATCTTCCCTCAGGACAGACGAGTGACCGTCTCCCAGAGGGCAGGTAAGCACAGAAGCTGAGAGATGGCTGTGATCTTTGCCCTGTGTCACAGTCCTGCACTAAAACGCAGGCGGGACTGAAAGAGGCAACCTGGCCATGTTGCGCTTCCTGGCGTGAAGTCATCTTGCCGGACACTGTGCTCCAGTCAGATAAGAGAGCTGGGGATTACAGCAGATTATCTGACAGACAGGATCAGAAGCACCCCATTGAAAGTATCCCAACAGTGAGAGCTCTACTATTACAGACAAGCAAGGCATCTGCCCTCAGGAAGAGGCTTTAAAGCCTTGATACCATTGATTCAGCTGTACAGTCATTTCTCTAAGAGCCATTGAGAAGATTGCTTTTACTATCTATATTATGGCTGGATGCGTTTCCAAATTCCATATAAGCCTCGGCTTTGCACATAAGAGTGACTCTTCTGTGGGGTGCGATGTTGGAGTCCTGTACAGACGTGATGGGCTGCCACAAAACTTGTTTTACTACTGTCCTGCTCCCTGTCTGTTTCCGATATCTCTGAGTTGCACTGCATCAGTCATTCGTGCACTTATTTATCCTTTTTGCTTGATATCTCTATTTTCATTCAAATCCTTGTGGGATAGCTTTCAGTTCTTATTAGACAATTGATATTAGCACACTGCTGACTTCAAGAACAGTACTCTGTCTTCGCTATAAATACACAAAAGAAAATTTTGTCAGCATTAACTTCAGCATTTACGTCTTTCCAAACTAGTGTGACTTTCTTCATTCCACAGAAGGCAAAAAGAGAAGACTGTGGTCTGAGACTTTTTAAGCTTTAAAAGGACGCAAGAACAAACTATCATACTATTGGTCGATACATGTTGCAAACTATATAAGAATACAAGAATACCTTTTGTGTACAAAGAAAACTAAAATAATGATTTTATTCAACAATTTCTATTCTTTCATGTCAGTCTTGGATACATGCTCACAACATGCTTGCAGTCAAACACTACCATCTCCTGCGTCACCAGCATCACAAGAACGGGAAATTGTTGAATAAAGTCTTTATTTTTCTTTATAAGTCTTTACTTTACTTCTTATAGCTTAATAAAATTATAGTTGAACCACTGATGTCACATGGGCAATTATGTCCTTGCTACCTTTCTGGGCCTTTAATGTGGTAGTTGCATTGCTGTCTATGTACTGTAGGGTCAAAAAGCTCTTTGATTTTCCATTTTCACAACATACAGTTGAGCAATTAATGACAGAATTTTCATTTTTGAGTAAACTATCCATTTAATTCATATGATAGCTTTATTAACTAAATAAAAGAACAAATAGAAGTTGCAATTCAGTAAAAAGAAGCGATGGATGATTTATAAACTGTTTGACAATTTGTTTCCTTTACAGATTATTCGTCATTCGTTGTATTTAAATGGAAAAGATCAAGCATTGTCACAATTTCATCTTTAGTGTTTCAAGGAACAAAGTAAGCCAAAGAAGTTTGGAATGATTATCTTTAAATTTATGGGTGAACTATTCCTTAAAATCATTAAAAATCGATGCCTGAAAACATAACCCTTGTTGTAAACAACATTCGCGACTGCAATAAATGATTCTGTTCGCTACCCCACTGCGCTCTCCTCTCAATCGCATACTGCAGTTTCACCCAGCTGTGACCTCATAACAGCAAACTTCACCCAGTGAACCCCACTGCCGTGCCACAGTAGCCATCACTGAGAAACATTACTCAGTGGTGTTGGTGCTACCCAAGCCAAGCAGCCAAAAGCCTGCCAGCTCCCAGCTCATATACTCAAATCTGACTAATTCCTACCGAGTACATCTACTGGCACCCCAAAGGCTTTCTCTCCCACCGCTATGTTCGCTCTTCTTAATCCCTAGTGCGCACTAACCTTTTATATGGAAATCGTCTCTGTGCATCTAGAGGCCATGAGGAGTAATGGGAAACTCTTAAGAATCTGGTTTCCAGCATTCATATCTTTTAACAAGCTTTGGTGAACTGAAATGTCAGGGGGAAGCCCCGAAACAAGTGTTTGTTTTAATGAGGGTTGCTTGCTATTAGCATCTGTGCAACGCTCAGCGGCACTTGAGCACTTCCATCCTCACTGGTTTCAGCATTCTGGGATTTATAGCACATCACTGGCTGAATATATAAACGGACTGGGAGGAAGATACACAAAGGACCATTTACAACCGAAATGGTTTAATTCTCAGACACAATAGTTGATCTGAAACAAAGTGTTTTGTTTACATCTTATGCCAGCGAAAACAGTCCCTAAGGTAGACTACGATAATCCATTTCACTATATGATGAAATATTGATTCGTTAATAGCATCAATTGAACATCATTTCCTGGTGTAATGACCTAGACAAAGAAGTTACTGGGGGAAGGAATTCCATAATCAAGAGAGCAGTGGTCAGTTGGCTGTCTAACAAAGGCCCTTCAGAGACACTATTAGAGACATCGCAGCTCAACTGGAAATACAATTAACACACTGATCCATGTAATGAGCCGATCAGAGATATTGACACCGGCTGGGATCCAGTATAAGCATTTATCCTGTGCTTTTAGACGGCACATAGAGTCTCATGCTGCATACACCAAATCTGTAATGTACAAACCAGCTTCCAGAGCGGCACCCCCGCCCTGATCTCCTAGTGCAGCCCACACACAGAGGGGTATTTTTAGCGTATCACCCTGTCTCTGAGATGGAAAGCATAACTCCCCCTCTGCAGGCTGGGGCTGCTGGGGCTCTGTTATTTTAATCCAGACTGGAGAGAGAGAAAGAGATACAGAAAAAGAGGGAGGGAGTGAGTCATCAAGAGCTACCTTTGTGTCACTGTAGAGTTGTCTTCTGCACCACCATCATCTCTCCATCTCACTCTGCACCAATATATCATATGCATTACAGTCACATATCTATCTATCTATCTATCTATATGTTTGTAGTATATTAATATACATTGATCATTAATTATATTACATATATATTTTAAACTACAAGCGAACAATCAGCTCTCGAATTTCATGTTGGAAGTAGAACTTGGAAGTGAAAAGATCTTGAGTGACTCTGACAAGGGCCAAATAGTGATTGCTAGACAAGTGGGTCAGAGCCTCTTTACAATTTTTGCAGGGTTCTCTCACTATATAGTGGGTAATACCTACCAAAAGTGGTGCAACAAAGGACAACCGGTGAGCTGGCATCAGGGTCATGGGTGCCCAAGGCGCAATGATGCATGTGGGGAGCGAAGGCTAGCCTGTCTGGTCCAATCACACAGAAGAGCTACTCCAGCTCAAATAGCTGAACAATGCAATGCTGGCCTTGATAGAAAGGTGTATATGGACCTCTGGCCCCTGTCCACTACAAAAAGTTCCAGAACTGTACCATGGAGCAATAGAAGTAGGTTGCCTGGTCTGATGAATCACATGTTCTTTTAAGTTAAAAATGCGGGAAGATGAAGTGTAATGCTCTGGGCAATTTTCTGCTAGGAAACCTTGCATTCAAGTGGATGTTACTTTTATATGTATTACCCACCTAAAGCCTGTTGCAGACCCTCATGACAATGGTGCTCCATGATGGCAGTGGACTTTTTCAGCCGGATAATGCTCCCTGCCACACCGCAACAATTGTTCACTAGGGTTGGGTACCGAAACCCAGTACCATTATACCACCGGTACTTAAGTAACCGGTATGTACCGAACCACATCAAATTGCGGATTTCGGTGCCTCATTTCGGTTCCGTGCCTAAACGACAAACCCAATAAATCTATGGCATTAATAAGCGTGCGCACCACTGATGCTGGTGCGCGCAGTAAATCATTTCCGCGTGAGGAAAACTCTATATGTAAAGAAACGGGAGCCCGCAAGCTCATTTCAAACCCTCGCGTGCAAATGATGTGTCATCTGCCCGCGATTATTATTCTTTCGCTCTCACCTGCTTGCACGAACATGTTTATTTTTGTCAGTCATGTCAGTATTGGATGCCTGTTATAAGATGATTTATTCACTTGACTTGAGACATGGCATTGGATCATGTTAGTTATTGTTTCATAAGCTTATTGATTCATTAATGATTTTGTCTTCATTTAATGTAATGTAATGCATTGTTTATAGAGTAAATCTTTTTCAGATACTTTATAAATAGACTTTTTAAACCTTTCATGCAATTTCATGATAAATCATTTAACAGTTGTACAGTTTTATATTATTTGCAAATTGAAATGAATAGTTCTGTATCCCTCTGTGTTGTTTTTATTTGTTCTGTTTGGTTGATAACAAGCCTTTAAATCTCCTTTGTAATAGCTACGATTATAAATCAAGAACAAGGCATTTACAGCTGGTATCGAAAAAACCCAAAACAATACCCAACCCTATTGTTTACGAATGGTTTGAGGAACAAATAGTGGAAGGTGTTGTCTTGGCCTCCAAACTCCCCAGATCTCAATCTGATTGATCATCTATGGGATGTCCTGGACCAAATCCGGTCCATGGAGGCCTCATGTCACAACCTATAGGACTTTAAAATTGTTCTGCTAATTTCTTGGTGCCAGACACCAGAAGATACATGCATAGGTTTTGTGAAGTCCATGCCTTGATGCTTCAGAGCTGTTTTAATGTTGTGGATATACAGTGTCGATATACAGATATAGAAATAAAACTCTCAGCGACAATTGGTTTAAGACTGCACATCAAATCTCGGTTTCCTTTTTTGCACAATGTGAGAATGCAAGTATTACTGCTATTTATTAATACTTATAATATCACATTGCACTCTTCATGATGCACTGTAATCTAAATTAATCTGTACACAGGATTCCATGAACAGATGGCGCGGAGAACCCCATTGAAGCCAGGCTTCACTGGGTGTCTATGACAGATACCTGTTACGTTGTTTCAGTGGAGCAATGGTTGCTTTTCATTGGACAAGAGGCTCTAGACACGTCATTTTGAGTCCTGCCATGACACTGTGCTTCTATGGGAGTTTACCAGAGCATGTGAACGGTTTGCAGAAAAAAAGTGAAATTGAAGTTTTAATTAGAGAAGCATATTTTTGAATTAACATAAATTGTCTAGATCTATCTATCTATCTGTGTTTAATCTCTTTTGATTTTCATTTTGGATTTGTGTTATTTCCACGGTGCAAATCTCAAGTTTATATCTTCCCTCTTTGTGCCAGGCAGTATATTAATGAGATTTAATCTAGTATGGCAACCTTCACAATTGATTTGTCACACAAAATTTATAAGACACAATGATACCAGAGTATGAAAAACATATCATGAATGCTGACTTGTATAATGAGGGTAAATTAAAGTTTAATTGCAGGAAACAGGATAAGAATGTGATCGATGTTTTCATTTGCTAATTGTATTTTATAATTCACTGTTGAATTTTAAAATCAGTCTCCAGGTTATGGTGGTTGACCTTGCAGAACGGCACTGATAGACAGATGAGTGGCACCGAACCGCCAACAGTGGAGAGCAATAAAAGATTTAAACGGAAGGCTATGAGGGTACATTCACTTCAACATAGGTATTACACCTATATTTCGTAGGATTAATTAAGTTATCCTGAGAGGATAATAATTACGCTCATTGATAGAAAAGGCAAAAACAGTTATTAGTAGCGGGAGAGGGAAGAAATCTATTCCATGGTGCATTTTGCTTAAACCGCATGAACCGCATTCACCCTGAGGCTATACGCTACTCACATTGTGTTGTTTTTTGGAGACTCTGTCAAAGCCGAAAAGTTGAAAATGGTTTGAGACAGAAAAATAATATTTTAAGTTAGACTGTCTGGAGGAAGTGTCAGGCTCTTTTCACAATGCAGAGTCGCTGCCTGATGTCTGTCTATCTGTGAATACACCGTGTCACTCCAGCTGTGAAGCCCCTCTAAAATCAATTTTCTCTGAATGTTAGCAGCCTCGACCTCCATCAGCAAATGGGCATCAGCCGTGGTTGACACAGTCCTGCTTTTACTAGAAAGAACAGCTCAGACTCTGGCTCAGAGATGTAATGCTTTCTTGTCGAATCTCACTGACTTTTATTTATAGTGTTTTCATGCACTTTTATAGTTCATGTGATTTGATTGTGTTTGACGCCGGGCTACTTTGAGGCAATGGCCTGCATCGCTTTATGTGAGAGTCTGTCATTTTATCTTCAATTGGACAAGCGGCTGGATTATTTTAGACACTTGGGTCCAGGACTGGTAATGTTGAAGGATCCATTTAGGCTGTGCATCTAGACTCATGCACTAAAAATGGGCTATTAATAGACAGCATCTTTGTTTCTGCAGCTGCATTTGTCTTATCTGGTCCTCTCTCCCACTCTTGAACAAAATCATTCTTTTGCATGTCCCTTTTACCTCTTTTCATGTGTGTCTCCATCTTTCATTTCTTTCATTCTGTCACTCCTCAGTACACAGAAAGTAAATCTCTCACTTCTCCTCTCTCTCTCTCTTTCTACATCTGACCACCTCTGATGAATGGACTTCAATCACTGCTCAGCCATGCGATACATTAATGCACGTAGACATCATGTTTCAAATGATATTTATGATGGTAATTGGTGGCGAGACATATAGGAAGCGTTGTGGTTACTGACTGCGCTCTGGGAGTAGTTATTGGCGGTGGATTGAGTGGATGAAGCGGAGAAAACGGTTATTGGTGGAGAGATAAAAGGGCAGAAAAAAGGACAAGTAGAAAAGCTATACATACAATGGAAGAAACACTTTTTTTTACAGGTGACAGAAATGGAAAATATGGATTGATGTGAAAAAAAAAATGAAAACAGTATAATGAGACTAAATCAGAATGAGGAAGAACTTTGTTATTAAGGAGTGTTGTCAAACTCCCATTGCGTTGTGCATAATTGTTTTTGGTTACCGAGCAACATAACAACTTGATGCATTAATATTAAATTCAGCTGATGTGCAGTGGCTTTGAACATGCCTCATTGTGCTAAGTGTTAAGTAATTAATTTACAGGACAGGCAGATTATTTTTAATAAGCCATTTTTTTTTTTTTTTTACATAAAATAAATATATTTGTATAGATGTCTGTTTCATATATATATATATATATATATATATATATATATAGAGAGAGAGAGAGAGAGAGAGAGAGAGAGAGCTCTGTTAAATGATTAATCACGACTGTATATATTTATAATGTATATTTAAATACAAACACATGGATGTATATATTTAAAAAAATATGTGTGTGTGTGTGTGTGTATATATATATATATATATATATATGTATTGGATGTGATCAATCATGATTAATCATTTGACAGCACTGAAATATATATATATATATAGTAAATCTGAACAATATTATATTTTTGTGGATATGCTGATATTTTTTTAATTTTGGTTAATTGCCAATGCCAATGTAACGATCCCAGCCGGAAGTACCGTCAAGCCCCGCCAGAGGGCACTCCTACCTTGCAGTTTCACACAGGACTCTTAGTTGGTTACCGGACTCAATCTCCCATAACGCACCACTCAGCCACAGCTGTTGCTCATTATCTCCGCACACTCTCTCTCATTAGTGCTTGTATAAAGGCAAGTCTCTCCAGCCAGAGAATTGCCAAGTTTTGTATTGCCCCGGCTACATCTCTGAGGGTTTCCTTCCGTGTTTTTGCATTGACTTGGATTGTTTATCTCTGTATGATTGTTCGCTGCCTGGTACCGACCCTCTGCTCTGTTTTCTGATTATGTCTCTGGATTCCCTATATTGCTCTGTCTGCCGGTATTTTGACCCTGTCTGCCTGACCTTTAATAAATATGTTGCGCTTGGTTCCGCACATCTCCGTCTATTCCGTTACAGAAAACTTCACCAATACAGGATCCAGCGACTTCCGCCTTTGTCATCTGTCAGGTGTGATTCCCATGACAATGTTGTTTGCTCTGAAGCAGGGAACCCAATCTCTGGAAGATCATGTTCGAGACTTTTTAATTATTACTGAAATGTCAGATCTACCATCAATCATACTGCAGGAAATACTGCCCAGCCTCAGTCCAAGTCCACAGTCAACATGGCCACCGAGCCTCAGTCAAAAACAGCAGTCAAAATGTCCGCTCCACCACAGCCAAGGTGTTCGCCGAACTCAAGTCTTCAGCCACCATGGATGTCACGCTGGGTTACCCCGGCACCAAAGGTGTAGCAGATAAAAATATCAAGGCCTTCCAGAGGCATACATGATTGATCTCCAGCCTGGCGGACACCCCACTGATGTCATCCAGGACAGCCGGCTTTCTCAGGTCCCCCGTTCAGAGCCTCCTTGAGACTGTTCCTCTCTCCTCCATGCTACCTGTTTGAAAGCTTTGAAAACTATATAAAAAAATCTATGTCTTCTGTTTTCCCCCAGACAGCTGCAGTTAACACCCTAACATTTTATTTCGTGGATTAACTTTAATAGATTATCTAAAGCAAAAGAGCTGCAAGAATTTTTTTTTCATCTAAACATCAAACTAATTTTCAGCCTTTATGGGACGATTCTGATAAAATGGATTGATTAAATGATTAACTTCAAATGATGTAAGACGATTTTAGTCATACTATCCACCCCTAGCAGCTAAAGGGTTAAAAAACAGTAGAGCACCAACAGCAAGCGCCCCTGGTGAGCCGCAGCCGTGCTTTAACAGCGTCTGCTCTTGGAGGCTCTTTCAGCGTATGGCAGAGAGCATGTATGGGCTGCCGACCAGCAGTATGGCCAAACAGACTGGTCGTCTCCCACTCTGTCCCCAGACACATGCAAATAGTCAGTGACACTCGCACATACAGGCACATACTCACAAACACATACGCTAACACGTGCTTGCAGCGCGAGAATTCGCCTTGCTCGCCATGAGAACTGGCTAATTTTGGTTGGACCTTTTAACTTGAAGAGAGCCATTTAACTACAAAAAAACACATCTGACATAAAATCCAGCCTGACAAGCTGATTGCAGCCATTAGAGTAAAACACAGGTTGCTGAAGAATTTTTATGGTACTGTGGTGTTAAGCACATTGCCCTGATAAAGGAAAGATCACAAGAAAAAAACGGCACCTCCTAAGTGGAGGTGTGGTGAAATTGTGGGAACAGTAAAATGCCTTATCAAATCCATAAAGATTAACACCACAAAAAAACAATATGGGGGGCATGTGATGTGTGTGTGACTTGCCTTTCATTGTACAAAAATATTCTTAAGTCTATTCTTTATTTACTCATTCTTATGTAAATCGTACTGAAATAATAACCAAATAATCCACCTTATTTTTCAAGACAAGGGTGAGCTGTTTTCTGTGATTGTGTGAGACTTCCCATTCATTAGCCATAATGGGAAAATAACGAGAACATAATACATTAAAATAAAATGGTAAAAAATACCAGTTTGCAGTTACAATCAGCATAACAAGCTGTTTTGTACAGTTAAAAATAACTAGAAGGGAATGACACCAGAAGACGCATAACATTTACAAATTTATATGAAATATCAGACAGATACAAACCTTTACTTGCAATTTACTTGCTTAACTTGCTAACTATGTGACCTTCTCATCTGAGAGAAACAGATGCTTTTTGCTTGGTTTTGGCTTGTTTCTATCAATCATTTTGATCTGAATGTGATGACCTGTATGTGAGTTTGCAGTTATTTAGAATAAATAACTTTGCCTAGATAATACATATGGCACACACAAAAAAATTGGGTTTTTCACTTTATTTTGATAGTCCATTTAGACATTCTACTAACTATAAGTAACTTTGTAACTACATGTCAACGAATTCTCATTAATTCACAACTACATGTTTACTAACTCTCAGAGTAGACTGATAGGGTAGGTTTAAGGTTTTTAGAATAAGCTGACATATACTTGCAAAGTTTCTGATAGTCAGTATGGAGTATGTTGTGGATCCATCAAAATAAAGTGTTAGAAGACATTAAGTAGATAGTCTACTAATAGTCTAATGGCTGTTAGTTGACATGTAGTTGAAAAGTTACTTACTGTTAATAGAATGTGTAAAATGGACTATCGAAATAAAGTGTCACCAAATTTTGGATTAACTATACAGGATTTTCTGGATTTCTGATTGTGTGCCATTCTTTACTGTTCAAAACAAAGATGCCGTGATGTCAAACCCCTTTAAGGAAGAAGAAAGCCATAGTGTTTTCAAAATACGTCCAAGAGCTGCTTTACCTTTCAGTTATATGGCCTCTTGGGTAGTCCTTGGCCATTCAAAGCGGACAAGGTTCCCAGACCTTCTGCCTTCGGGTTTTAAAGTCTGACTACATGAGACTGAAGCAGACTAAATGAAGTAATGTAGTAACTTATTGGGCTTCATTTACCAAACTAAAGTAGAAACAAGTGAAGATACTATACATGTACACAAAACAACACGTGACTCGCGTGTGATTCATGAAACATTCTTATGCTGCCGATCTCATTGTATGAATGATTTATCTTACTCCAAAAATACTGTTAACCTTGTAATTGCAAACAACAGGTTACATTGATTTATGTAATTCATCTGTATATTAAAATACTGGTAAAAATAAGCATTATGGCTTATTCAGTTCCCCTCACTCTACAACTATGGTTGGCGATGTCAACCAATTTGGCATCGTACGATGTCTAATGTGAAACATTGCGATGCATGATGGCATCGTTTGAAATGAATTTCACATGCGAATGAAGCAAGTAAACTCAAAATGTTCAAATGAAGCGTCCAACTATGATTTATTCATGCCAGTTGCGTCTGTTGTGCACGTAGGGTAACGTAACGGAGCGGGTCACGTGACAAATGTTTTTAAAGGGAAAGTAATCGAAATAATCGTCCTGGAAAAATTTGATCGATTGTAGGTTCTGAATGTTGATGATGATTACTTTTCAATTAATTGCCCAGCCCTACCTGCTCAGCATCGTGATGTCTATCGGCCATCGGCAATGGACGATGGCATTGTCTATCGACCCAACCCTATCTACAACAAATATTTAACGGTATTCAAAACAGAACAAGAATGAAAAATGTTATACTATAAATTATTATACTATAAATTAAAAGTATTCATTATACACAGCATTCAAGCAAAACTGAAACGGCATTGGGCTCATTCCGTAAGAATCTAAATGTTTCAGTTTTTGCCATAATGGTTACATTTAATTGATATTCATTATGTAGCCTAAACAAGGCTTTATGCTTCACTCATGTTCTAATATCTGGGTAAAGTCCTTCAAATGCACTAAAATGTTTGTTTGGGTGCTGCACGCTAATTCAAATAAACAACGCAACTTGGTCAACTACATCAACAGTTTGATGATGAACGGCTGAAAAGTCAGGCAACACAAGAACTAATACTGTTTGTGTGTGAGTAAAGCACCTGTGTGATCAGATGGATAAAATCATAAAGAATATCTATACATTCTAATCTTACTGGCCAGTGATCGACCAATGAGCCTTAAGTTGTCTGTAAGGAAAATAACCTAAATTAACTAAATTCTGACATTCTACAATTTCAGATCAGATTTATATGTTGCGTGCAAGTTCGGGCAAAAATAAAAACCCTGCATACACAAGCTGAGACCAGACATGAAATTTGATCGTAAAAACCACTTACGTTCACATTGATAAATTCCAAGTTTAAATGACCATACACCCAATTTTGTGCCCACTGAAACTGAAGGTCGCTCATAAGACTTGAAATAGTTAACTGAAGGAACTGAACTTAAAACAGCCATGCAAACTCTAGTGTTGATTCTTTAAACCATGCTCACTCAAACACATTGCTGTTTTGTGAATCAAGATACAGACGTGGTGCTCAGTTCACACTGGACTTTTGAGGCTGTTTGGAATTAATCTCATTATAGTAGAAGCCTGAGGCCTCCTATACTATTTATAGCACTTACAAAAAGGCGGGCTAGGTCCACGAGGTCATGCTGCTGTGGCCTCATGAGTGATGCCACATGAGCCAATCACAGCTGGGGTCAGCCTCGAATTTGATTTGGCCAAATGGAAGACCGCCATGAATCTGTTATGACAGCAGGCTTCACTAGCACCACTGCTTCCTTTCATCTGCCCTATCCCTTCACTTCCTCTGCCCCCATCTCTCTCTCCTTCTTTCCCTCTGTGCACTCTCCCTGTCCCTTTCCTGTCCTCGGTCCACCTGTCTCTCTCCACAGAGTGCCCAGACTCCTGTGTCGACTCCCATCACGATGTCAGGATTTAAACATAGACGACGACAAGTGCCCTAATCTGTCACGGGCGATAAGCATCTCAGGAGCAGAAGGAGAGGGGGCGGGGTAAGCGCCATGATGTGTGTCAACATCACATTCCACTGCATTCCATTCAGTTACGGTGTTTATCCTTCGTTTGGTGTTCAGAGCATAACACGGGATACACAAATATACAGCTGAAAAAAAAGTGTCCGATAGCCCTCAGTGGCCGTGTAAGGCCTCACTAAATGATCAGTTCATGCACATTTAGGGGCAAACACGAAAACAAGTGCAGAGGGGACAGGAGAAGCCGGAAAAGTAGGGCAAGTGAAAGAGCAGACTGCGATAATCTGAATTTAAGAGGAAGAAACAAGGTCTCGCTGTGCTTAGTGTTGATGCTAATGAATTACCCTTGTTGGAGTTATCACTGGCTCTCGGCCCGTTCCCAGCATCACAGGAAATTTCAGTTCCTGCTCTTTTGCAGATGTCCAGACCCCTGCTGCCAGTCACAGTGCAGCAGAGCGCATCGCTGCTGGGGAAATCTCTAACCCACGGGCATGTCCAAAACCAGCAGGCACGAGCCTTTCACACTGGACTTGGTTCATTGTCATACTAAACCCCACATTTCCATTACGCTCCTAATTTTAAATGATGTAATGGGGTAAAAGGAAGATTTCACACATGTAATTTATATAATTTGTATACGTTTTTACCCACGGTTATGAAACCCTGCTCTGGAGCAGAGTTAGCACTGCTTTTGATGTGTTAACCCTGCATTGCAATGCCAAACTTGTGCAGAGTGAACTAATTTGAACTTTGTGGCAGTTCGTCATAAGTAGAACACGGCAGCAGTTTACTGTTTTTAACTGTTTGCCATGTTGCATTGTGCCACATCCAGTGCAGACAGCATCACTGATTATAATAGATTCTTTGGTATTTTGTCATATTCTATTGTATGCTGTGTTTGTCCAACCAATGATACTGACGCTGCAAAGATGCATATAAGAACAATGACCTGGGGTTATGAATGTGCCATTTGAAATGTCAGCTTATAAATACCCTGTTGGAAAAAAACAACATATGTTGGTTAGGTACACTCTAAAAAATGCAGGGTTAAAAACAACCCAACTTGGGTTATTTGGCAACCCAGCACTGGGTAAATATTGGACATTGACTATTTTATTAATTTATTATATTTTTATTATTATACACTCATCAGGGACTGAAGCCCCTAAAATTAAAATCATAGAATCAACCCTGCTAAGCAACTAGCTCATTCTCAGGACCAGCTCATAGCCTGCTTATAACCAGCTCAGAACCAACTTAAACCAGTTACAATGCTTCAGAGCATACCTAACCAGCAGTTTTTTTACCCAAGGGTACCCAAGATTAATGGTTAACCCTGGGTAAAGTGAGAAATGTAAAACAGGATAACCTCTGGGTTTACATTAACCAAGAGTTAACTATTTTCCTACTGTATATACTAGATCTCAAATCTGAAGCTAAAAGATTTAGTTTCAGCATGGAAGCCTGTCCTGGGGTTCACATGGAATGCCACGAGAGGCGGGAGTTTTATCCCATGACTGTTCTGCTTACAGGCTGGGTTTCCAGATCAGACGAGCTGCATCTCCCGAATCAGCTTCGCAGAGGTCAAGAGATGCTCCCGAGGGACTGAAGCTGTGTCCATTACTGTAATTCAGCACTGTGATGTAATGACCAGATCAGTCAGATGTTTGTCGATACCCTTAGTGCCCTGGCATCAATAATGCAAGAGCCTGCTCTAAGTTTGTCATGAAATATCCGCTGTGGTTCCGGCAAAAAACAATTTGAATATATTAAATACAGCTCAGCACTGGTCCTACACAGCAGTAATGTGTTTTGACTGAAACGAGACACATTTTAAGCATCGCAGCAAGTACCACTTGCATCCTCCCTGGTACCACCCCGAATCTATATTTTTTGAACAAAATGTTAGTTGTCTGCAGGTTACGTAATGCGGGTGACTCAGAAACAGCAGTTTCCAGTCCAGTTCACACATGACCAGACCATAGTCGACTCCAACCGAGCAGGCAGACACATCCTCCTGCTCTTCCTTTCTCTCAAAGGATATTCTTTTTGTAGGCTATACTGCGCACAACCTCAAAATCACATAAATACACCGCATAATAAATTCACTGAGGACGGCGTAATTATATTTATCTTCCAGCCGATTCGTTGGACCAAGTGATAATGTTGTCTGAATGACTAACGTTTACCATGGGGATGTGTATTTGCGAGCTAATTCATTATAGGTTAGTACAAGCGAATGCAATATTGTCTTGGATCATGGTTCAGTGTGACAGTCAGAGCCATATTCTGCTGATACCGCAGCCATCTGTCTTTCCCCAGTGAGCAGGATTGCCACTTTCTCATAATTATCTGGTGGGTTGAAGCAAGTCTATCTAGGGGTACAAATCCCCGGTGACATGCACATCAGGTAGGACAACAGGAAACCCTGCCTAAACATAACAGGTGGATGGCATACATATTAACTGAGGGACGCTCTTCATATCTCTCAAACCCCAGGTGTTGTAAAGCACTCGGCTCAGCTCTGATTTGTTTGCTGTCCTCAATTTGAACCAAACTCTCCCCGGTGTGCTTTCTGCTGCCCAACCTACATTATCTCACCCGTCTATTGCTCTGACAACGCTCTTTGTGATGTCTCTGGTGTCATTGTGTGTGCGCATGCGAATGAGTGTGTGTAAATTCATATGCGAGGATCTGACAACGCGGTGACACAAGTATGTCGGTCTCTCTCAGAACTGCCGTCCGTTGAGACGAGAGTCCACAGTACTCACGCACACGCATTCAGACACGCTTACATACTCAGAGAGGGTCCAGGATCCCTTGACGGATGTCACTACACAGCTTATCATCAAAATGTGAGAATGGGAATGAAAGCTGCCGCTGTGGAGCGGGTTGATTCAGGTTGTCTGTCTGATAACGCGCACAATTCAGGACTCCTCACACCTTCCACGCAGATCCAACACGATCCTAGAGGAATACTGCCGTGCTAATGCTAAACAGCAGACGCACAGAGCACTGTGAGAACTGACCACTTTGCAGACAAGCAAAAGCAGCTTGGGAATTTAAAATGTCTCCTAGAAATACACTGTCAGAGAAACATTATGGTAATGGCTGTTTGTTCCTATTAGCATATGAAAGGGGGAGGGGGCATAATTGCAGTTATGAACCTATTATACTATGGCTAAATTAGACTATTTTACCTGGTGAATATGCATAAAAAATAACACAATGTACTTGCACAGAGTACAGTGTACTTATTTGCACTATGTACTTTACATTCAAAGAAGGAAGATGCGTTCTGGAATCATTTGTTTTTCATTTAACTGACAATTAAATTGGTTAAAAGGTTTTAATCTCCAGCTGTAACCTGCTGTGAACTTTCTGAAGCCCATCGGATTATGTTTTTTAAGCAATCTAGAAAAGCATTTCAGCCACAGAAAATGATAAATAACAAGAAAAAGTATTTAACACAGAGCAAAAATTCCCAAAATAGCACCACTATCTCCATCAGAGATAGCAGTTTAGCTTTTGCCAAGCTTTGCAGTTCACCCCTGTTTTAGTGCTGGTTGGTTTGAAGGTACCTTTTTTGCAATGGTTTCTATTGGTAGGGAATCTGGTATACCATTTATACTATGGTTTACCTCCAGCAAGATTGGAAAAATCTATTATATTGATCATAACAATAAAGTTTAGGCTCAATGTGCCACTCCACTAAGGTTTCAGCTGCAAAGAAAGTTATTAGATATTCCTGATGTATCACTGCGGTGCATACTGTATATCGCTGTATATCATACAGTGTGTTTAAACATGCCTTATCCAATCAGACTTACTCTGCATTATTATTTTGACTATTCCCAAATAAATTCCCAAATAATTTGTTAAAAATTCATACATGTGATTTGCGTATTTTTATTTTTAGATTCTGTCTCTCACAGTGGAAATGCTAGCCTGGCTTCCGCGACTATAAAGCTCATATGAGCTTTAACCTGCGTCCATCAGATGCCTCTGTATACCACTGGACGAATCTACAACCAATCAGACCACTCATTCTGATGACGTTTGTGTAGCGACTGAACCTGAAGCCACCGTAACCTTCATTAAAGCAGTAGTAAAATGTCTTTACTTTAATCACTTCTGCTCCGTTTTCAAAAAAAAGGTGTCATGAAAATTTCTCAAAACAGCTGCAACAGCAGAGTCGGTACACGCCATGTTTGAAATAGTTCTCAGACGCAGAACTGCTGCGTCATCGCGTTACACCCACCTCAGTCGTGCCGGGGGGGCTTTTTTTGTTCTCATTGGTTCCCACTTTTTTGGGAACAGAAATGCTGTAAAACGGCAGCTTTACCAGACTGACTTTGTTCGCAAAATTAAATGTAGCGTCGCAGGACGTATGGGCAGGGCCAGGCTATGGAAATGCACCTATGCTGAAAACTGTAGACCCCTCCATGATTTCTAAGTAAGAGAATGTGCAAAATCACAGGGTGATCAAATACTTATTGACCTCACTGTAAATGTCTTAGATGTGTCTTTAACCAAATTAAATTGCAGACATTTCATGAGGACCCTAAAGAATCAACTGTGCACCTGATTTCATTTTGCACTAATCCCATGTGTATTTTTAACTTCTTGTCAATGATACTTTGATTTCCATCTAGTGTGTGTATATAATTCTCAGCATAAGTTGCATATAAGTATACTTGCTGTATATAAATAAAGTCAGTCTGCTTCACTGCAGCCATGTGAATCTACTACATCAGCATCTGGCACTTACTTCAGACCTAAATAATGCCAGAATTCAATCCTCTAATCATATCTGTTACAGTAGATGTTGTGTGCTGTGGAAAAGCTCCTGGTTTCACTCTCCCGGGCATTAGGCGGAGAGGTACGGGCAGGTCAAAAGAGGGTGAGCATGGTGCAGCTTAGCCTCTTGATGCACGAAGAAAAACAGATGTCGCTAACCGTGACATCACATGCCCAAACCTGAGGGCCAACGTTATCCGTGAAGCCGGATGCCTAATGCTTCCTCATTAAAGCCCTCCAACTACAGTAATATGAAGGTTATAGATGAGCACAGGAACACATTATGCCTCTCATATGGGAAACAAGCCTTGCAGTAACACTCCAGGCTGAATGCAGCATAAAGGGTTAGTTCAACCCCCACCCCCCCCAAAAAAGAAGACATTTCTTACTCACCCTCATGTTATTCTTTTCTCCTTTCATGAAACTCAGCGTGTCAAAAACAGTGCAGATTGTTGTTTTTTTTTCAATGCAGATAAAAAGAATGGGAAATGGAGCTTTGGTGTTTATATTTTCCATGGAAGAAATTCATGTGACTTGGAACCACATGAGGGTGAGTAAATGAATTCGATTTTTTTTGGCGTCTATCTTTAAGCTCTATCACTCCATTCCAGTAGATTTCCACAGCAAACAATACTGAATTGTCTGACAAAATGCATTAAAAGTAATGCACTTACAACGAAAGTCTGTGGGGAAACTGTACAGAGCCAGAATGAGCATGGAAACTCTACAATTAGCCCCTGGCCCTTTAATCAGTTGGTGTAATTTCTACAGTTACTATAATAAAACAGTAACCATGCTTTTTATTTCTTAGACTGAGGGATTAAAAAAACCTGTTCCATTTCTACCAAATAACAAATTGCCCAAGCAACGTACTAATCTATATTACAGCAGATGTTTACCAGTGTCAGATGTGAGATGGATGGGAATGTAAATGCATAGTTTCCTTCAGGTATTATACACCTATTATCTCCTTGGTTTTGCCTCATTTCCCCACTTCTGAAGTGGAGCACAGGCGTTTGAAGAGGGTCTCACTCTGCAAGCATGAGGTAATCCCATTAAACATTTTTAGAGGCTTTAACTTGTTAATAATCGTGTAGATCTCAGATAGCCAGGCTAATTACACAGAGCAGAGATGGAGCCGAGGGAAACCGCAGGTATCTTGAGAGCAGGCGGACGTGTCTGGGTATGAGCTAAAAGGCTGGTGAGCTACTGTAAAGTGTCGTGGGGAACTGATGGATGGCACCGAGAATGCAAGGGCTTGGTGAAAGGCAGCAGTATCATTTACAGGGTTGTACCCGCAGGGAATGGGAGAAGTAATAAGTGACGGCAGAAAGTCTAATGGCGGGCAGTTCATTCAGCCACTGAGGAAATGGAAGAGAGGGGGAGAATTAGATGAGTTTGCCGGTCCTCTGATGATCTCTGCGGACATGCACGGGAGTGGGAAGAAATGATAGCTTTAAAGATAGGCCAGCGGTATGATTAACTCAGCGGTGAGCACGGGCAAAGTGCGTGAGAGACAATGTGGCACACAAGGCCCGGAGAAGAAAGCAAGCACAATGGGGAGCACAAAAGGCGACTGTAGAAACGAGAAAGCAAATGAGCGCAAATCAGACAAATAAGATGATAAGGAGAAGAGAGAGAGCGGACAGCTGAGATCGAAGTCGGTAATTACCACGCACAAAGAATCATACGGACCGTGTGATGTGGAGGGAGGACGCTGAGAAGAGTAAGCACAGGCACCCATATGCTCAAAGCCAGAGATATGAGTGAGAGACACTCATCCGTCAAAAGAGGAAGGAGGGGCCAAAGCCACCAGACAATAACAGAGACTCAAGTGTCGGTGGGTTTCAATAAATCAGCGAGGGATAGTCGGAGCAACAAAGATGACATTTGAAAGAAAACAGAAAAAAACACTCAAACGCAGGGCGCTAAGCATGTTGAGTGCTTTGAAGTATGACAATTCTGAGAATCAAGAGGGCAGCAAAGGCAAATAAATGTGGAGCCTATGTAAGCAATATATATTTCGGCAGCGGATTTGCGATGAAGATGCCTTGGGATGCACAATAATAATGGCTATTAGTGCGTACCTGTGGACTTATTTGCATGGGGCATGAAGTATATTTACACAACGTGTTACATCCGCATCGCCGATGCAATTGTTGCGCTAATTAATGGCAGGTGTATCAAATTAAGCACTTAACGAGCTTGGCGGCTTTCCAGTAGGCTGTCAAATAAACACAGCAGCGTAGTCCATCTATAGATTCACTTCTAGGTCCAACAAAGCAGACCGAAAATAATAAACAGCTATAAACATCAACTGGGAACAATGCGACTTACAGGAAATCCGTGGGCTCTCCGAGATGGCAGCTTATTGAAAGTGAAAATCCACTACACATTTAGCAGCAATAAAACATATTTGCTTCAGCATATTAACACAACATACTGCGCATCAGGGAATGAAACTTCCTTTTGCCTTTTTGGCAAAAAAATTTATCTATTTTACACAAGCACAAAATGTAACCATAGCAACAGAACTGCAGGATGAGCTGTTCTTCTGTTCAGCGTCGGTCATTCTCTCCTCTGTGGTAACTTCCCAGAGTGCACTGGGGTATGGGACACGTTCAATAACGCTGCCTTCTTCCCAAGGTAAGGTTTCACAAATTTATTTCATGTGAAAGAAATAAAAGCTTCCAAACAGCCTTTGTCATCTGAGAAACGGTATTGCATGGAGTCCTATCAAGTTTTAATGACCGAAAGCAGAGCCGGTGAGTTTGGGAATACGAGTGACAGTTCAGTATTTCAGTGGGAGGTACGGGTAAAAAGGCTCAAAAACAGCACAAGCTATGGCTGGAAGTAAACAGAAGGATGTGATTACATTGAATAGTAAATCAAAAATACTGCCATAGAGGAAAAAAATCAATCTTCAACACCAAAGGTGTTCAGAACTCTATTTGAAGTCATGGTGCTTTTAATAAATCAGTCATTGTGCTTGCTCTGAAAACTGGTATATTAAAAAGTAATGGACAAGAGTATACAGGTGGGAAAATATTATCAGTAAGAACAATGGGCTTTTTTTGACTCAAAGGGTCTGAGAGGTTGAAGATCCTGAGGGAACTGCTGATTACTTCTCTAGTTGGTGTGCTCAGTCACATCGCCTCCAGTGATTGAACTGAGAGCAGATATGCCCCTATGGGTTTACTTTCCATTTTATTTAACGTCTACCAGAAACTCGTACAAGATAAGAGTGTTCCTATAAACATCTACCTGGAAATGGTTCAGACCATCTCCGCCAACAGTGCTTAATGCATTTAAACTCAAGTCGACAGAACTTGTGGCAAAATGTATATATATATATGTATATATATATATATTTTATTTTATTTTTTTATTTTATTTTTTTTCCTCCTCAAAACTCTTTGTTTCTCATTTCAATTTTTCTGAATTCTGTTTTACTGGTTTCATTAAAACACATTTAAACAAATGTATTTTATTCTATTTAAATTCAATTATAATAATTAAAATGATGTCTATTTAATTCAGTTTGTCAAACTTGTTAAATATTTAACAATAATAATTCCCTATTAAATGTATTATTTGTATTTAAATTAGGTGGCGTTTTTTCCTCTGGATTCTGTTTTACGATATGATACAAATTGATAAATTACAAAAAATTATAATCAAATCAGTGCATAAAACCTCAACCATTTAAATATTTGAACATTTAATACATTAAATTTAAACAATACCTTTCAGTTGTTAGCAAACAAAGAGCTGCAACAGGGGTTTATCATTTTATCACTGGGTATATAGCAGCTCTGGAGTTTTCAGGAAATTACAAGCTTCACATTTTTTTAATCCTTCAAAAATCGTCCCTATTCACTTCAATTCTTCACTTCAGTTTGAGTTTTACTTAAAAAAAAAAAAAAAAAGTAGGAGATGCGATTTTTTTATAGTAATCAAAAGTATGCCACAACTGCTGTTGATTGAGATTAACTTGCACTGAACCCTGAATATATTCCTTTAAGGGTGATATAAGTCTGTCACGAAAGAGCATGAACTTCATCGTCCTCGAATGCGTCACACGGCAAAACATGAGACATTAGTGTATCATTGGGCATGCAGCTGTGTATGAGGTTGATTTAAGTTTAGCTCCAGGCTCAGAGGAACAGATGACATGGAGGGGGTCCTCTGGACTCAAACAGTATATTACTTAAGCTCAATAAATACACACTGAGGGCAAGGCACCCTGCTTTGAGCTCCCATTAAAGGACTCCCGGGATATCTGCACAAAAATAATAAATATTAAAATTTGTCACTGCACCGAAGACCCCCCCACCACCATCTCTGTGATGTGACCGTACATGCAAATTGCTCATTATCATCCCGCGTCTTTCTCCAAAGCCTACAGCAACGCATGCGCAAACACACTCGCACACAAATACATAAATATACATACACACCATCCCATCCATACATAAGTGAACATCCTGATCTCTAGCACAAATATGCAGATTTTAGAGATAGTTTTTTGGTTGGTTTTGATGTCAAAACGTAAACAGAGATGCACACGAGACATGGAATAAACTGACAGAAAGCCATTGAAGGTATTTACATCCGAAAAAAAAAAAATCTGGATTTCTTGGTATACTTATATCAATCAATAAATTGTGTATACTGGATGACCTCTGCAGACCTATGCCTGTTGCTGGCAGATCATGTTATAAAATGTGATGAGTGCGATGAGGAAGTGAGCAGATAGACATGGACGTCTCACTCTGCTTCTTGAGACATCGCATCAGCGGAGCCACGCACGCACTCTCTATTTCTCGCACTGTACCACCCGCCCACAGTAGAAGCCGGACAGTCCGAGCCAGTGCTGCTGCACTAATTCTTGGACTGGCTGTGAGCGTGTCCTGGGGAAGGGAATGCAAATCAGGCTTTACTATACAGTCAGGCAGAGCTGGCCTGTCTCCCAGGAGCCTGCCGTGCGGGCCGTCTGTGGCCTAGGCAAAAGTTGACAGGAAGGAAACCGGGGCCTTGGGCTCTCTGCCTCCCCTGGGGCTCACGGCCCTCACAGAAGAGGATTATTACAGTAATAATCACCCAATTTGGTTAGGCGCCACTCAACGGAATGGCACATTTAGCCTCTTCCAGCACTAACATCAGTCTGTGTGCGCATCAGTCTACGTACAAGCACAGCAAGCAACACCCACACTTATCCTTGAGGGTAAAAGCAGTGTATTGTACGCTACAGCATATCGTGCAAACCCACAAAATCGACGTGAGTGTCAGGCTGACAAATGTGTTTCTCTGTAAAAAAACTAATTCGAGTTGATTATTTATAACAGCGCTACGCAGTGCTGTAGCAGTGCAATTCAAAACCCAAGGAATACAGAGCTTCTGGTGTTTCCGTGCATGCATTTTGAATCTCCAAAGAACTACTCAGTGAGCTTTTCCTAAACGAACCATTTTTTTCTTAGTGCGAGGAACCATTTTAAAAATGTTAAAAACCCTATAAAGAACCCTTTGTGCAATGGAAAGGTTCTATGAATGCTAAACATTCTTTTTGGAACCACAGATGTCATGGAAGAACCTTTATTTTTAATAGTGTATTATTAGTATTATTATAACGTTATTATGGAGGCTATCATTCTAATATATATTGTCATAAAGCCAGAGGTGAGAGACAGAACCACAAAACTGTACACTGAAATCATAGCACATTACAGTAAAAACACATTATCTTCAACCCGCCATTATGTCACTAATTTGATGCTGAAGTGCTTGATTAGATCATGCTCATTTTTTTGGCATGCGCATATGGCGCCTGCACGTGCCAAGAGCGAAAGCGCATATGCCATGATCCTAGAATTCATGCTTTATTTGTTTGTTTGTTTTTTCCCCCACCTCTACACTTAATCAGTCACACTAGACTTTGCGGTGTCCACGTTCGCGGGGGCCCGGGCTCTCCAAAAACCCTATTACGTGCGCTTCTTGCACACTTTTAATTCAGCTTATTAGCATTATTAGTAATCGCTTATGCCATCAGCCGCTCAGAACCGGCTCGAGGTTACTTCTGGGGGTCACGTTCGAGGCATTTCAAACTCACGCTCTCTCTGAGAGATGCTGGAGCCGTTACGCATAACGCATCATCAAGGATGCCCACGCGTCCCGCCTCTCCACACAAAGCACTGTTAACCCTTCCAGCATCACTATTATCAGTTTCGGGCGTCCATCGCGCAGAAATAGCCCGTTTGCTCACGCGCAATTAGTCACCCGGCTTTCTTACCGCTTGTTCCCAGCGCAGTTGCTCATAGACGCGCTGGTGGTTCCTTGGAAAGACGATGGCCAGGACATGCGGGACTTCTTGAGCCCCGGCCGGTCACTCGTGTCCATGGCATTCGAGCGCTCTATCTGTCGGTGGTGATGCCGGTCGGTGTCAGAGTAACCGCGGTGTTTGATTTTGATGGGGGTCCGTGGCTGTCTCCACAGATGCTGGGGAGGCTTGAGGGTCGCCTGTCCCTCCCGGGGAACCGGCAGCGAAAGAGACAGGCTCTTTTTAGAGCACGGTGGCGGTTCCATCATAGTGCAAAATGAATAGATGTACCGAACGCAACGTTTTAAGAGGAATAAAAACAATATGGCTATGTATTCGTTAAGAAATCAACCCGTCTACTGTCCGTAGCTGACTAGTCTCCATGTCTAACAGCGGAATGTATTGAAAGCAGGTCCAAAGGCAATAAAGATTCAGTGCTTTTGTGAGAACTAATCACAGTGTTCAGATAACAGGTGATGGCGCAATGTCGTCCTGTCTTCTTGTCATCTCCGCAATTATGTCGATGGTAAATCCAAAAAGTTCCCGTGTCTCCACTTTAAAACATCACGAGGCGTCGTATAGCTAGCATCCGCGCCGGTGAAGCTCTTCCCCTGAAGTTTCTCATAGCGCGTTGGGTCACTTGTTCAGTAGGGATTTATTGCTTATAAACCGTCCCTCCAGACTGGGTTACCTGCCGCGATTATTGCTGCTAAAGACCGCACATGTCTCTCCAAGCTCTGGCGTCTCCAACTGGAGCCAGGAGAACTCTGCGGTGAGGAGCAGTGTTGTGCATCTGGAACTAACGGCGACTAAAACTCAAGCTCGCTGTCAGGAGATTCACCTTCCACCTCCATTAAAACCTCGGCGCGAACAGTTTCATTAGGCGAATCATGTTGAATTTCGCCTGGAGAACAGCGCGCGTGGGATGATGGATGTATGAGAGAGATCCATGCACGCGGCGTCCTCGCTTTCTTCTTTCTTGAAGCATTCGTTCAATTCCGCGAAATCATGATTGTAAACCAAAGTTCACCGGTCTTCGTGCTGTACTTTAGTTAGTTTTGCCCTCTTATCTCGTTCGTATCGTTCAGTTGTCGACAGATGTTAAATTATGGCATTTGAGAAACACTCTACCGCTTCACTCAGTCTCCATCTCTCTCTCTCTTTCTCTCTCTCTCTCTCTCTCTTTTCATTTAGTCCGCGCCTCTATGCAGTTTTCTCGTTCATTTAGTCGAGATGGACCCAAACAGCTCCAGTCGTCACCAGTTTTCCCCTATGAATTGATTTCGCATGTAATTCCATTAAGTAAACATATCGATTTTACCAGTAATGTGAGGTGCTTTTATACGTGACAAATCGCCATAATTATCTCTATCCATTTTTAACGAAATAAATATACAACGTGCTGGGGCTAATGCTTTAAACGGGGTATAGGATATACAATATTATATATACAATATTTGAAGCCTTATGCAAATTTAAAACCATTTGTATATCACTTATGGAGATGTTTCCTTGGGTTGGTTATGGTAGCACCTTTATTCTCAAAGGATGTCTGCTTAAGCCCCTGAGGAGAATACCTGTATACCTATATATCTTTCAGCATTCCCATTCATCTCATTGACAGTTGCTCGACTAGTGCAAAATCCCCAACACGGTTTCATCCACCATTTTTCCTCATGGGCGCACATATCTGCTGCCAGGTTATTTTGAGCTAACCATCTAATTGCGGCAACAGACAAGGAAAAGGGTTTTTAAGAGCCCTTCAAGAATCACTAGAAACAATCTTGGCTGCTATAAAACAAAATATTAAATATTCATTGAAATATTAAACAATATTTTATGTCTACTTTTAAACGGCCACTAACAAGGCCGTGCTAACCAGTCAAACCTTCACAGTTTAAAACCCACAAGCGCTTAGCTCCCCCATTCGCACAATTAAATGCCTTCATTCATATCTTGAGCTTGTTAATCCATCAAGCTGATGGCATAGCAATATTTAGGAAGGAAACACGATTCGCGAAACATTGTAACAGGATCGAGAACGTCTCCGAAGTGAACGCACTCTTTACAACATGTTCCTTCCTCTTGAATCCTCTTGTTGATTCCCAGTGGTCCTGGATGCTGTGTAACAAACGATTTCAAGTATCGGGAGTAGTCTACTTATACAAACTAATGAGTTGAATCAGGTCAAAATGATTAGAGAACCATCCAAAACATTGACTGCAGGGTGGCCTCCAGAAACAGGGTTGGGTTGAATTCATCTCCAGTTATCTCCTGTTACTGAGCAACCTTTAACTTTATTAACGCAATACCCAAATGCCCTCAAACGTCAAAGCATGTATGCTGCTCTTCTAGATGTCTCAAGCGTCAGGCTCTCATTTCCGCTGTAAACTTGACAGCGGCGATATTGATATTTCACTCATAATTAGATTGCACTCACTCATGTATCGCCATGACGAAAGGCTTTTACTTTTTTTTCGTTGGATTGATCCTGTTTACATGAACTCACTGCTGTGATAATGGAGGTTTCTTTCAGTTGGACTTCTTTAAAGGTCACGCATCTCCGCGCCGCTGGGTTCACAAAGCACAGCATTAGTTTTATGTATGCATTGACATATCCGACAGACCGACGGTGAAATATGCAAGTGGGCGTGCAAGGGTGTCTGTTGGACTTTTATATGGATTGAATATTGGTTTTCATCACGCTGACGATGAATAACGCTGAAGACTGAATTACTATGGACAGCTTAAACAAAAGGGCTCCCATTTACATTCCCAATGTGCACCTTAATGGAAATGTCAAGCACTTTCAATTTATTCAGCTTATTCTGGATCAGAATAGGCAAATTCACAGCTCACTTACCCTTCTTTCCCCTTTCACCCCATAAGTTAGAGTGAAATATCATAGCTTACACTCTGATACGGGGCAGTAATGTGTCTTAGTCAAAATAATAAGGCCAGTGTTCAGAGTGCATCTGGTACGGCGCATCTTCAGCGAGCAGTTTGTCTGCTCCTATTTGAGCGTATGCTACTTCTCAGCCCACTCAGAAGCACACATGCATAGACGAGCACTGAAACATGAAAGGCGATTTTTCAATGCGATGCCAAGAAAAGCTTATCGTCTGGCTGGTGTCCCAAACCGTATAGTCTTAACATGAGGGCAGCGTTGCGTTTTGGAAAAGGCAGTAAAATATTAATTTGATACTCTGAAGAATTGTCTGCTAATGAATGCAATGTAAGTGCAGTTGGTCGTGCATGCAGCACCTGCACCACAGAACAGTAAATATGGAATGCACTTGGGATTGAATGATGTGTAACCGCCTCCTACACTAGGATATGTGGTATGTTTTGTCGCTTGGCATCTGAAGAAGCCGAATATTAGTCCAGAACGAGGCATGCCTATTTTCAGCAGCTCTGTGCAAGGAGGGAGCACTTTGTTCATCTTGTTTACCAGGCTGTTACCTTGTTCCGTCCACTTTCTTAAACACCCTGTGCTAATACATTTGTTCATCTCTTCAACAAAATAGGGTCTTTGTTTTAACAACCATAGAGAAGGTCATTTTAAATAAAGCATCCTGTTGAGAACAAATGACCAAAGATATGAACAATGCACTGAAATGTTTAAGACAACGTCAAAATTTGGTGTATACTCTTAAAAATAAAGGTGCTTAAAAAGGTTCTTCAAAGCGATGCCATAGAAGAACCATTTTTGGTTGCACAAACCATCTCTTTCTTACCTTTTTATAATCTAAAGAACTTTTTTTTCTCACCACAGAGAACCTTTTATGAAGCGGAAAGGTTCTTCAGATGGTTCTTTATAGAACCATTTAGAAAAAATAGTGAAGCACCTTTATTTTTAAAAGTGTAGGTAAGACTTCTCTCATGCTCACAGAGATACATTTATCTGAGCAAAAATCAAGTTCTATTTTAAAAGTTAATTTGACGTTTTTGTTGAAAGACCAAAACTACGACTACAGGAAAAAGACCTATGAACGCTGGCAGAAAGTAACGATTGAGAAACCCAAGCACTCAGCACCAGATCATTCAAAGACATTAATGATGAGTTTCTGGAAAAAGCCAACACATGAGAACAATGTGGCTTTCTGGAAGAATAACCTAAGTACTCTCCAACCACCTAATTGCACTTTAAGTGAGTTGCAGAAGTTGTGAAAGCAGAGGCTGAGGAGTGTCAAGATGAGCCCGGAGATAGGGTTGAGTGTCATTTAGAGCATGCGGCCGGCCAGGGTGCCCTCGCGCTTGTAGTTCACCATGCACCATTACCATCCACTCTCATTACCATCATCTCAGACACCGACAATATCGGCAGCATTAACGCTACCCGCAAGATACCATTTTCCATTCCAGCTGTTGAAGGAGGAGGATGACATGTCAAGCTTCACTAGACGATGATTCATGCGACCCAGACACTGCTCGCCCCCCGAGAAGCGAGATGTTCCAGAACATTCTGGCGCGGCAAGAGTTAATGCCATCCAATCACTTCCTGCATGTTTTATGATCCTCGCTTTTCTTCTGTTCAGCATTTTGGGAAATCACAGGTTTCTACAGCAGAGTCAACACCAACAGTGCAGGGGGACTGTGTGGGAGGAAAAATGAAAGGCAGAATTCTAAATGCGTCTGACATATCGTCCACTCCGCCGCTATGCTTCCCTTAGAACGCTCCAAGGTAGACAACTAGCAGAGCTTCTCCGTCCACAAAGAATTACAGAGCTTTATAGAAAATGGAAATCAGAGCATGAGTGCACATACGTCAGAACATAATAACAGGGATCGCTTGTAGTGCGCTCGAGTGGCGTTCTCTATTAACATCTGCAGCGACATGCAAAGAGCAGGGGAAGTCATCCAGTTAGACCGAGCTTATTAAAACACACAGCGGTCCATTTGTCTTATTGATCTGCCTATGCTCCGTAACAGCGTGCTGCCGTTTGCATTAGACCCACCATTACAGATATAAAATGGCCTTTTTAGATGCCCCTTGGATTCTGGAGTGTGTTTATTAGTCTAGTTTAGCAGCTCAATGCCAAGCGGGCAGGGGCACATAGGCTTAGCCAATCACAGCAGCCTTTTAACATAATTAGCAGTCTCCGGAAGAGGCTCTTGTCCTCCCGCCTTGGTCTTAGGGGTTGAAGGGCACAGAAATAAAGGACACAGAACATAGTTGTTCTGAAAAGAGGCCGGGTGGGAAATATCTTCTCATCACCACAGCGCTAATTCTTTGCGGCACACGCATTCCGAAGCTAAACCTAAGAATTCGAGAGGGGTACCTTGACATTACTCCCCGAACAAAAAGGAATGGAAAATGTTGACATTTTCGTATTCCTAAATGATAATGTCAAGCCACCCTACGAGTATCTCCTTCTCTGAAAAATCAGTTTAAAGTCTCCCGTTACAGCAGTGTGAGGCCTGTATTGACATTTCTGTACTCTACAGAGATATAAATCGCAGATTGTTTGTGTTTATTGATGAGTAATCCTAATCTTCAAATCTTAACCTTTGGCGCTGACAGAGTGGGTGCAGAGTGACTTTTTCAGGCGGCCAGGTCCAGCAGGGACGGCCTTTTCCGGCAGCCAAATCCAACTCCACGGGGCTTTTTACTCACGTCAGAGGAGGAATTCTCTGCCCTTCTTTTAGTATAACGCCATATCAGCATGCATAGCATTAAATTATTAACCATACATTTGTTCTTCTCATGCATAAGTTAAATATAACACTTCTCTTATTTAGTCACACTTGCCATGTGTGTGCAATAAATATGACTTGTAATCAAATATACATTTCCCTTTTCTTTCTAGATGTGTTTTTCAGAAACAAATTTTTTAGGGGAAGAAATGTTCAGGAATGTATTTCATTTTCACTTCAGAATGCTTAGGCATGGTAAATTAGGAGAGAAACACACTTTTTGTAATCCAGTAGGTTCTGCTTTTTGTCAATTGTCTGTCAGGGACACTCGATTGGCTGACGGCGCCACAAAAACGCTCACAGTCACAAGCCCTTCACCAGCGTGACTTGAATTGAATTTAAGCAGATATTACGGTGGCAGTGTGGAGATCTTAGGAAAGATGTAACAATAGAAGGTTAAAAAACAAGTTGTGACACAGCAAAGATGCGCTCAAGGGCAAATGTTATTGGTTGGTGAAGGGTTTATTTTCATTATGTTGTGGGATATAAAGCAACAGGTCTAACTTAGTCATATTAAGGCATCAAGGATGACACCCAGCCTTGCATGCCATCATAAAAGCTGGTGCACATTGACCCAGAATTTTGACACAAAAAAGGACATCTAACAGAATTGAACAAAAACAAACCACATTCCCTGTGACTTGGAAGGTAGAATTTTTGGAGGTTGGTGCTAAGATTTTCAGAGGATATGTGAAATACATGATTTATTTTTGAAAGAGATGTAATTAATGTAAAATACTAAATCAAATATTCTATGTAAATTTATGCATTTTTACAATTTGGTTGAATAATTAAATAATGAGAGACAAATCCAATAACAGGATCCAGGTCAAAGAGACACATCTGAATATAGTCTTACATTTTTAATTTGAACCAATGCCATAGATTATAAATGATTCAGACTGATTTTACTCAACAGGCCTATAATAAAAGCTTACGTTTCTGCAATAGATGTGTGTTTCAAAGAATTATTAAACAATAACTCAAGATTATTAAGAGCATAACCATTCAATAAATGTGTTCAGATCAATGGTCAATAGGGAAATTAAAAGTGTGCTTGTATCTTACCCTATACATTATCAATAAGACAAAGAAAGTCTAAAATGTGTTTTAAAAGAAATTATAATGATGAACGCCTAGCCTCCCTTCAATGTTTAAATGAAAATGCCACTTTTTTTGGTCTGCAACAACCTATGAATGTAAAATATACAAAAATTATATATTAGAAACAGCTTTCTTCAGTGTTAGATCATTTAGTTGTTAAGACAACACTAAATAAATAATTGAAAATGCACATAGACTTCAGAAAAATTAACAAAAGCACTCAACGAACTCTGCAACCAATGTGTACAAGGCCATCTGAAGCTGAGACTACTTAACACCAAAAGGTTTGACAAAGCTGGAGGCCACAGTGGTTTGACCTTCAACTCAAAGATCTGCTAAGAGAGGTCTTGGCCGGGAGAAGTAGAAGTTCAGTCCAATCAGAATTAAGCTTGAGGATACAGTAAACATCTCATTTGAAATGTCAGAGTGAACAAATGAAGTGCGATGGCTGAATGAATGAGATGTGATTGGAAGACCCTACTAGATGGTGAAGAGTAGAACTCCAAGCACTCATGCCTGAGGAGCCCGGTGGTGAAGCTCCAGGAGGGTCGTGAGTCGAGCGACTCTTTTTACTGACTTAATAAATCTAATTACCCAAGATGATGACACTTGGCCGGAAAAATGCACAAGCTGAATCCAGAAGTTGAGTCCTCTTGAATGTGAAGGAGCTTGTGGCTAGGAGGAAGGAAAATGGGAATAAGATAAATGGCCAGATTTTTGGAAGTGGGGCACGTTTTGGTTTTCTTCTGTTTCTTGAAGACAAGATTGAGTCTGCCTTCCAAAAGTTCTAGGTCAGGTTGATGGACACGGCTTGTACAATCTGCTGAGTTTCCATTGAAATCACCAAGCTGAAAAACATCCTGAATGATTGGTATCAGGAAGCAGGATATTTGGAAATTTACATGATGGTATTTAGAAATATAGTTTAATCAAAAAACACACACACCAAATTTAAAGACTTTATCTGGAGACCTTCAAGGGTCTCAAAACCTCAAGTCTTGGACTAAATCTTGGTTTCAGCGGAGAGACCTGCAAAAGCTCTTGACTCTGAAAACTTTTTATAATCAAGAACATTAGCGAGCTATGAATACAGCTGTGATGGATAGTCATGGCTACTTAGCCAGTGTACAATGCAACGTCAGCTTCTTCACTAGCCACTCTGTTCAGTTCTGTTGTTTTTATGTAGCTAGGCATTTTAGCTAGATAAGCATTTTGTAAAAAGTGGGATTCTGTTGTATCTGTACAGCTCAGCATTCGAAAAGATGTTGTAACACATTCAGCATTTTCCCAGGTTCTTTGACTGGATCTTGAGGACAAGGAACTGCACACAGACTTTCTTGTGTATAGTGTGATAACAACAGGTTTGAACACAATGCTGATATTGTGAAAGTGTGATGAATGCAATAGGAAATCGATGACAGGAGACAAAGATCTGTAAACTAAGCCATTGTATGGCTTTTAAAAAAAAAAGTAGTCCATTAGGTTTTTGCACTGTTTGGGGCTCGGTGAATGAGTCATTCTTTTCATTACATGGAAAAGAGCAGCCAAGATATTCAAATTTTGTCACATGGATGAAAAAAGTTTGATGGTGATGTGGGTAGGTGATAAAATATTAACCTTTGGATGGACTTTCCCTTTAGGCTGTGATGTTCATGTGGGTGATATGTTAAGAGTCTTGCATGATTTTCCAGTCCCAAAGCAAATAAAATTACATCTTGTCGGCCCGAGCCAAGGATATGTCAGAGAAGATGAAGTGTCACAGATTGTGGTGTCTTCAGGGCAGGCCCGTCACCAAGTTGTTTGTCCCCTCGCAGACTCAATGTCCCCTCCTTTGAGTTACTAAGTTACTATTAGTAGAATATAGAAAAATGAACAATACAATGTACTCAAGACCGAAATGAAAAGTAACCAGTAACAGCAATTTATTTTAATAAAATTTAAATGGATATGGCACTCAAAAGTCAACAGATCTTTAAAGACTATCGGTTTAATATAGAATTTGATCGATTTAAATAATAACTATAGGTTATTTTTGTTTTGGTGAATGTCTATTTCTGAGATCATAAAGCGTGCCCCCCCCATGAAAACGAAATGCACCACCATTCAAGATTTTCTGGCGACGGCCTTGCTTCAGGGCTTATCCAACTCAAAACGACCCAAGAAGAGACATTGTTTTGTCACAGAACAATAAGCTAATACTCAAAGTGGATTATCAGCTTCAAGACCTCCAGGAGAAATAAATAAAAGAGGATAGATTAAGTTTGACAGGTATCTTTAGCACTGGATAGTTCTTGATGCAGACTATATTATAGTTGGGAATCATCCATCCTCAAACTAGCGACAGCATATTCTATTGTCTCTTTCTGACAAAGCTTCCACTTACTCAGAAGGCCTTCATAAAACCGACGTTTATGCCGCCTTCGTTTTTGATTGATCGCGTTTATGATACACAATCACAGTGTCATAATTACCAGTGGAAATGTCATGATTTTCAGAGTTGCATTGCGTCATTTAAAGAATTGTGATGCAAGGTAATGTGGCGTTGCAGTTTAAGAAGCAATTCGCAGCAAAACAGGATAGGCTTTTAATACAATTTGGCTGTCTGTTCCTGAAAAAAAAATTACTGTCAAATAAATAGGGACATCAATATCAAGCTGGTGGAAAAAAATCTTTATCCTTTAAAGGGATCATTAAAGTCACCCTCAATTATTTCCAAATGAGAGAGACTTGTTCATATTCAGAACAAATTAAGACATGTCAGGCTGATAATACACCACTTATTCACTATTAACTACAGTGCTGGCTTCAATTTATAGAATAAGGCATTTATTTGTGCTTAATTACTACTAATAAATGCCTAAAATTCTAGAAATATGCATGATAAGCAATTAGTAAGGAGACCCTATGAAGTGTTACCAAAATTGGTTATCCATTCTCAGTGAGAAAATGCCCAAGCAATGAAGCAAAAAAAAAAAAAAAGCTCTATCGTTACTTTTGAGGTTACAATTAAATGGAACTACAATGGCAGCAGGCAATAATTCCCTCTTTTGTAATTGATTATAAATTGTGATACATTTCTGTACGCTACTGTACAGTAATAATATAGCAAGCACAATGAAATAACACATTACATATTTTTAGAATTAAAACATTGCTTTAAAGGGTCATACAAATGCAATTTTCCACAAGCTAACATGATTCTTTAGGATCTTAATGGAAAGTTTGTAATATAGATTGCTTTAAAATTTCTCAAAGATAGTGTAGAAAACGCAAATTTTACCCTGTCAAAAACAGCTCTTTAGAAATCACTGTTCTGTGTACTTCCCCTTTAAATCTTCACAAGCTCCGCTGACCCCGCCCCTCTTTTCCAGACGCTCTCAGAGGATCTTTTTTTAGCCGTATTCATAGTGAAACTTGCAAATTATCACATTATTAGGAAAGGGCATGTGCAAAGATTCATTAAAATACATTATACTCACTGCTTCTGTAGGTGGATCAAGAATGATTTGCACAAACATAAAAGCATTCCGGTTGATCAAGGGGGTGTTTCCCTTCAGAACCAAACATGACATTAATCCTCTGCGTCTTCAGTCACTCAGATGTCGGGGGTAAATGATTACTGCTATGTTCATTAATACATTCAACAACAAAACACCTCGATCTCTTAGGAGTCTCGCTTGTCTCTGCGTCTCAGTCTGATGACGGATCACTCAGGGCGGGTCTGAGGTAACACACCAGTTCAGTCTGTGCGACACGCTGCTGTCAATCAACTATTGTGGGAGTGGCCTCTGTCAGTGTGACGTCACACAGACATGCATTTGAGAATGGCTTGATTTGAGAAGGAAAAACTTATTTTTCTTTAAATTTAATCAAGATACTTGTGGGCCTTTGTTATTGTAGGGTGGTTGTGTACACACTCTCCCAACACACATTTCAGTCCAAATGGCTTGTAAAAGTGCATGTAGGACCCTTTAAAAAGGAAACATGAAGTGTTTAACATTTTTTAGAAGCCATTAAATTTTATTTCAGCATTTTTTTTTTAACACTCATATTTGTCATTGTCTTAAAACGGTATAAAGTTGCTGATAAATCAATGACTAACTACACACTTTTGTTTACGTGTACATGTGTTTTTCCCCTTCCTCTCTGATTATGTTGGATAGATCTGCAAAAAACACCTCTGACTGGCCACGGCTTTCAACAGAAGCCTGTGATTGGCTACAACAAAAAAAAAAAAAAAATAAGTACTTGGTTTTTCGTTTGAAACATGAATTGTAATAATGGTATTGTGATGAAGTTTGCATCTATGTCAACATCAGAGCGCTTAGACAATAGAATTTCTTATACACACAAACTTAAAAAAAATATAAAAATTTAATGCATTTATCTGCATAGTGCTAATAGCGTTGTGAATATTAAAATAACTTCCCTTTGAACTGACCATGCAGTCTATTTAGTGTAGCTGATATTCATGTTTGATTGACCACACAAGCATCACAAAGGTGAACTTAAATAACATTTACTTGTTCAAATGCCATGAAAACAGAGCCAAAGAGCAGTACAGAAGAAAGAGTGATTGGTGATGAAGAGGTCATTTACCACATCTGAAGGTTTAGTTCATTTTACACAGCGGCAGCAGCAGCTCTTGCTGCGCATCACACATGAAAAATCATTTACAAAATACTGCACTGTGCAACTTCACTCAGATGGATACAAAATATAGAGCAGCAATTTTGATACCATTACAGACCAGAAGAAATACAAGAACACGAGTTCAAGACTCCAGAGAAGAAAAATGTAATCAAACTCAAGCATGTACACCGCAAATAAACCAACTTAAATATAGCAGTGGCTCACAGTGTGGCGAGATTACAGTAAACACTGCCGTTTTTAGGCACACGAGTAACTTCCACCGTAAGCCGCGGTACAAGTCAGAGGTAATGTGTTATCACAAATCAAATGTCAACCAGATTAATAAGTCACACACACACATACCAAGTACTCAATCATACGTCAAATCATAGTCCAGTCTGTTGAAGCTTCTTCCCCTCTGGGGGCGCAGCGGTTCAAACCAGAGGGGCAAGTAGTCACAGTTACAACGGTAAAAGTAAATGTCACGCTAAGGCACAGGTCCGGCCTGCTTCAGACTGTTGGCTCTTATTTTTTTTTTAAAGAAAAGGAAAAGAAAAAAAATGGAGCAGTGCCAAAAGAAAAGCTAACTGGCTCCCTCTGCTGGTCTGCAGAGGAAAGGCACTATAGGGAAGACATGAGGAGCGAATGAATGCGTGTTTGTATGGTTACACATAAGCGACAGCAGGCATACTGTGCTTTGAGCAGTACTCTGAGCCTGGTGAGGGGAAAACGGCAGCCCATACTCCATCTCCGACCAGCTGGGGCTTTGCAACGTGACGGCCGAGACGCTAACGCTTTGCAACAGCAAAACTGTGCAGGTCGAACAAGGTCAAAGAGAGGTGTGAAAGCAGGCAGAAAACGTGAACGAGACGGGTGCGGAAAAGACAGATTCCGGAGGATGAATATACATGATCCGTATCCTCCAAGTGCAACGCTTAGAAAACCCTGACTCTGTAAAAATGGGATGCCAAGATGGGAAATAGTGCAACACAAATACATGGTGAGGGATGGGGGGGGGGGAATCTAACACTAACCCAGCATCAGAGCTACCTATAAAGACACAGACAGGTGACTCACTGAGAAAAAAAAAAAAAAAAAAAAAAAAAAAA
>JAUMHI010000035.1:6723827-6744650 GCA_032359435.1 Enteromius unitaeniatus
GGTTTGTCGTTTAGGCACGGAACCGAAATGAGGCACCGAAATCCGCGTTTTGATTCGGTTCGGTACATACCGGTTACATAGGTACCGGTGCTATAATGGTACCGGGTTTCAATACCCAACCCTACTCGTCCGCCGTTTAAAGGCTGTAAACGGATACAATTAGTAAATGGATGCTGTTCTGTTTGGTTCTCTTGTTTGTAATCAAATGTATTAAGTTACATTACTTAATTGTAAAGAGTAATTGAATTAGTTACAATGCTTATTGTATTTTAAATAGGGTAACTTGCAATCTATTCCATTCGGAAAATATCTTTTCCAACTCTTTCACATTAACGTCACAGTTCCCTAATTCCACCAGATTGTCAGAGATAACAATAAAACCCGTAACTAGAGCATTACCTTTGTCCGACTTAGAGACGCCAGTATTATGCGATGGTAATCCAAAACACTCCAGCGCACAATAAACGTTCCCACCTCTGATTCCTTCTTTAGTTTGTGGAACACAAACTCATCCCTAAGAGCCAGAAAAAGAGTGAACATATCAATAAAAATGGTGGAAGACTGCATCTGCATGTGGAAATGCGAATGACGTACAGTATGGGGCCGTGCAGGTCATTGCTCTCGCTGAGAACCACTCTGGGAGGAGCCACTTCGTGACAAAGATAATGATGTGCATCGGTTGTGAGGCGGAAATATCCATCCAGCAGTGAAACCAGAGAGCGAGCCTGAAGACTGGAGCCCAAACGCATGTCCTGAAGCGCAAATATATGTAGTTGGGTCACATACCATACAAACACAAAAGATGGAAATCAAAGCTTTACCAGACTGTTTACCATTGACATGTTGTCTTGGCGACTGATGCAGACGTTCATGCCCTGGATGGCAATAAGATAGATCTCAGGGAAGTCGCAGAAGGTGGTCCAGCTGTCCATTTCCTGTTCATCAGGAGGCTGTGCTTCTCCGTTCTGACTAGCAATATACTCATTTCCCTGTAAAGGGGGGAGAATGTAAGGTTGATGATACACTTTTTGAGACAGAGCCCACAGTTGATCCAAAATATCCAAAAAGAAATTTGTTACCCATTCTCAGTAGGAAAATGCCCAAGCAGCATTTATAAAAAAGTTGCCAAGTGTATCATCAGCCAAAGAGTACAGTTCCATTACTTAACACGAAGATTAAAGGGGTCATGTGATGCCATTTTAAAGATCATTATTTGGTGTAACAGTATAGGTTGAAATGCTTTACACATTAATTCATTATCAAACACATTATTTTTAAAATACTGTACATTGTTGTAGCTCCTCTATGGCTGCATTCAAGTCCTCCTCGGACGTTTATACTTACAAGTTGACAAGTCGTTATTATATCATCAGGTGCGTTCAGGTCACTATGGTCGTAAAAAGATTTAACTTTTCTACATACGATTTTTAAAACTCAACATTATTTTTATTCAAATATTGAATGACGAATGTGCATCGTGGTTTTTCTTTTTTCCATTTTTATTTAATTTATGAATGTGTAAAATGAATAATTATAAAATCTATTATAACTATACAATAATAAAATATTTTGTATGTTTTACTTGTATAGTTTTATTGTACATTACAAAACAAATCTATCATTTTATTAATTTCAACAACTTTACAGACGCTGCACATCTTTGGCCGCATCTATTGCATCTGACATTTTTTTTACTGACACACCCCCAACTCAGAAACTCAGGGCTTTGAAGACAATTTACAGTTTCCCATTCGTAACAGTGACTTTGTGGTGGTGTTCATGTGCATTCAACTCGTAAATACGATATATCCGACATGACTTGATGCCTCGCTTCTCTCAAATGAGTTGTTTTCTATAAAGACCCTCCTTTCAACAAACACAGTCCGCTCTGATTGGCCACCTGACACAGTGATTGGACAGACCCCACAAGTATGACTCAGAAATGTAACTTTTATAAAGAATGTCTCTTTAGTCTTTGCAGCTTCAGGGATCTTATCTATACACTAATAGCTTGTAAGAAAAAGGAAAACTTGAAGTTGCATCATATGTCCCCTTTAAATATGTACTTCACCAACTTACCCTTTGTGCTGATGTCTTCCTCCACCATATGCCAGTTGAGCCAGACACTCTGATCTCATAAGTAGGTTGACCGTTCATAATTTCCTCAGAGGGAGCTTGTGTTCGGGAGGCATTGAGGTATGAGCCACTGCCATCTCCATCACCTCTCAGTTCAAGATTGAACACAGGGAAGGTCTCGATGCCAAAATTTGGTGCCAGGCGTTCCAGAGTGGATATATACTTGTACATGACCTCTTGCGATCCAAGTTTTCCCGTGCCCACTGTGTGCTGCTGGAAAGTTTTCACAAAGTTTTTGAACACGCGTCGAATACGGAACCTCGTCAGGACATTGTCCCGGGCAATTTGTCGGGAAAAGGATTGGGGGATGCAGTGGAGAAAGCTGAAGGATAGAGCACAGACACTTTAAAATGCTTGAGGTAACCATTATCAATACTGCAATGCATTATTAAAAATTGCATATTTCAAAGCATTGCATTATAATATGTAATTATATAGAGGCTTAGATACAGCTACTAGGGATGCACAATATTATCGGACTGATATCGGAATGGCCGATATGGGCTTTAAATTTGATTTGAAAAATTATGCCGATATGTCTCACCGATAAAAGGGAATACATTAACTCACATGTTCTCAGGGAGCCCAATGACTGTTTTGGATTGCATTTATTCTGTGAAAGCACTAACAGAATGAAACGTTCGATGTATGGGAGAGTAAACAATAATAGCACGTGCGATTGCGAAATGTGGCGATTGATTTATAGTTTATTTATAGTTATGTTCAAAGCTTCAAAAGTACTGTTAAAAAAACCCTTGATTATTGTTTATTTAATTCTAACAAATAAGTTCTTGTTTAAAAACTAACCAAATGTAAAAAAAAATGCTTATAAAGTTCTGCATTGGAGAGACTAGGTGTTGTTTCCAAATGATGTTTCTCTAAACGAGTTTCGAGAGGAGTGCATACGAAATTGCATTGTCCAAACACTGATTACTAGTCCGAGCTCGATCAAGGACCCAAAAATCCAATATGGTGCATCCCTAAATTTAACTGTTTTATAATCAGGAAACATATTTAAAGAGGCTCACACTGTAAGGAATACATTTTTCCATTTAAGATAAAAGAGCTTAATATAGAGCTTAGTATAGTAATAAAACATATTATAACTTCCTCCTTAGTGAAGAAAAAAAAAAGTATGCTTATTGAAACTATTGCTAGAAAATGCCTCATTCTTTAATATTGCAGCTTACTGACATCTGGTGTATTATATTTGGACACTTTTATACATCAGCAATGGCTATTTAACGTGTTTCATACTTTGTAGAACTTAAGGGTAAATTCTTTTGAAATTTTTATACATCTGAAAGGAGAATAAATAAGCTTTCCATTGATGTATGGTTTGTTAGGATAGGACAGGACTCAACTGAGACAAAACTATTTGAAAATCTGGAATCTGAGGGTGCAAAGAAATCTAATTAATGAGAAAATCACCTTTAAAGATGTCCAAATGAAGTTCTTAGCGATGCAAATTTCAAACAAAAAAAAAGTTATTATGTATTTACAGAAAGTAAATTTAAAAAATGTCTTCATGGAACATGATTTTGGCATAAAAGAAAAAGTTGATCATTTTGAACTAAAAAATGTATTTTTATAGCTAGAGCTACAAATATACCCATGCTACTTATGGCTGGTTTTGCCATTGAAGGATGACAGCGTTAAACACCTTCAGCTTGCTTAGTGACTGCAGGAAAAGCAGTGTAATTAAATTTCCATTGTATTTCATATATAACGAGAGTAATCACTTAGAATTCAACAAGACACAATGAGAGATGGTGGAAAAAGTTGCTAACTAAAGTGTGACCGCGTTCACGGGAAAACCCCCCCAAAAAGCATTAATAAAATTCTGTTAAGGTATGACTGTTTTAAAAGAGCTTTATAAATTATAACATCATAATAAGTTATACCATTCATTAATAACATATCTTTTAATTAACTTCCTATTTAAACAGCTTGGTTTCAAATCTTTCTCTAAACGGTAAAAAAGCTGAAGGCCGCACCTGGTCTGCTTGGCCACATCCTGTAGAGAAGAGCCATTCTGCAGTGCTGTGTAAGAGAGGTGAAGCACAGCCATGCCTAGACATTCATTCTTAAAGCGACTGATCTCTTCCTCCCCCCTTACTGCATCCAAACATGTCAAGTCATTTACAAAATCATATTTAGCCTGATAAGAGAAAAAAAAAAAGAATATTAAAAGACTTTTAAAAGACAATTTGAAGAATTCCTTGGACAGTAGTTAGTACATAAAAATGGCAAAATACAATTTATCAACAGAAAACCTATCTTAACTCATCTATTTTTACAAGCAACCAATCTTGATTCACATGCTAAAAAATGGATAGATTCCACATTATTTGTCAAAAACAGTTGAGTCTGCACAAAAATATATATGAAGGTATATATGAAAAAGGTAAAAAAATAAATAAACTATGTTCAATAAAGACCAAAAGATCCAATATCAAATCTAAAAGTGTCTCTGTCAAACTTATACTGTGGCACACACAGAAAAGGTCTCGGATGCCATAGATTATTTTTAGGGCTTCTTTTCCACAGTAAAGAAATGTTAATTCTTAACATCAGAAGAAGATAAAACATCACTAAAGATAAAGTTAAAAAGAGGGTGAGCCTATCAAACATTGTGCTGTCCCTGGCTGGGCGTAGAACCTACAGCTCTACATCTCTTCCTGATCCCAGTGTCACATAGCTCAGGTTAATTGTTCAAGTTAATAAAATAATAATAATAATAAAATGTAACACACCTGATTGTAACATATTCATTAAAAAGTATAAAACATAGGGTGGGGACTTGATTATATACCTTGGTTGTTAATAGGATTTTTAGAAGGTTCAGTTCTGACATTTTGAGAAAGCATGACAAGGTTACAATTATTTTTAAATGTACCATGTACACGGATGAACCCTTTAAAATTAGATCTATAACAGGATTCCTCAATTCTTGCCCTGGAGGTCCAATGCATTGCAGAGTTTACCTCCAGCCCTGATCAAACTCACCTACCTGTGATTATATAATGATCCTGAAGACACTGATTAGCATGCTCAGGTGAGTTTGATTAGGCTTAGAGCTACAATGAGTTTAGCTACTCAGAAAATGAGAAAATCTGCATTGAATGGTGAATTTAACAACTCTGCTCCTCCATTTCAGCTTCACTTTATCAGCATGTGCATGGTTTGTTTTATGACGCTGTCCTAAAGTAATGCAAAGCAATAAAAACTTCATTCTAAATGATCTTAGACGCCAACATTAGGAGGAAACATTATAATAAGACCCTCTCAAAGACAGATTATTTAGTTTGAGCAATGCAGATGTTTCATAAACGCCATCGTGTTTCAATAAAATCTCTTTTAGATATTTTTAGAGATTGTATCACCTGAGCAAAGAGGTATTCCAGGGAGGTCATCTCCAGCAAAGGAGACGTCACCGACTCTGCTCCTGTTCCAGTCCGTAATGAGTAACGCGTCACTACCGGTTCCTTTTCACCCAATCCGTGCCAGTTACGGAAGTAAAATCTATGAAGCAATAAAGTTTATTGATGTTTAACACCATTCAGGCATGATGCATATCACAGTACAGATGTGCACGAAATCTCATATTTACCTCATACGGAAGTGCAACAAAAGGCCAGATTGGTCTTCTGTATTAAATTTGTGATTTGGACTGTACCAACATGAAGATGCCAGGTCATACAGTGCAAACAAGGCATGACAGACTGGAGTGATCCCTAAGGAAGGCAGAAAACATTTTAGACGGCTGAGAGAAAAAACAAAAAATAAGCTTTTACTGGCACCCACACCCAAACCCAAACCTACCCACAGCCTTTGCTGCAAAGATGGTGAGATCTTCAGCAGTCACCTCACCCTCCTTGTAAGTCAGGCAGCGCTCTCCCTCTTTGGTCCAGAAGAGAAACACATGGACCCCAGGACCCTCACACTGTCCTGTGAACATGTGAGCTTTGGATTTTTTTGAACGTCCGTGTCGAGACATTATACATCGAGTTCAGCACCTGGGTCAACAACAAGAATGTTCAAAATAGTGAAAAACGTCTGGCTTAAAACACTTGTGTCAAGATCTTACAAATGTAAGATCGCTGTTTTACTATCATAGAATTTTTACCGATTTGCACCATTTATAAAAAAGTTAATAATTAAATCACACTAACAACATAATATGTTGTAACCATCAAGTGATGCACCGATCATGATTTTTCATGCCTTATTCTGATACCGAAGCAACAAACAAGAAAGAATGAAAAAGTATACATAAACGAGGTGTGCACTTGGTATTAAACAAAACAAACTGGCTTTTGGCTATTGATAACAATAACTGTAACTGTCTGAAATTAAGTACATATATGGTACTGACACCAGCATTTACTGTAGCTTTGGATTTAAATTGGGTTAAGACTACGTAAAACTGTTCTTGAATGAAAACATGAACTGTAAGCTTGTGAAATTAAGGGTAACAACCACAGATACAATCAAAACAAAACACACATTCAACAGTACAAACAAAGATGTTACTTAATCAGCATTTGTTTTAGTTTTTAAATCAAATGAAGTCAAATGTAATTTTAAGGTAAAATAAAATCATCCTGTACAGAATTGACGTTTACTTATAGCTTTTCAAAAGTGCACGCAAGTTCTTCTTTTAAAAAAATGATACTTTCAGCTTTCAACAGCTCTCTAGTCCTCAAACACAACCTTACCTTACGTAGCAGGTTAAGCAACTTGGGTGATTCAGGTACACATAAAAAGATCATTTCAACTTTCGGTTCCAAGATAATGAGATAATTCTGCGGGTATTTAAGTAGCCATAGCAACTTGCTTTCTAAATGGGATTTGCTCCAGAGGTATTCAGCACATACATGCCATTTTGATGAGTCTCCAGCGGGTGTGACATCTCATATAGTGCATAATATTATACAGGCCTAGTTATATTTCTTAATTACAAAGCAGTTTTATAACATGAAGCAGTTTTCCCCTCACAATTTTTTTTATCTCAACCATCGTGGATCTGCATTTAAAAGTGTATGTATTTATCAGATTATTTGGCAATCAGACATATTATGCCAAGTATTTCTAGAATAAAAAGTACAGACTGATTTTAAATCAATCAGTCATTTTAACATTTATCTATGTTTTTTTTTTCCACAGTAGTGTTGTAGTCAAAACTAAATCTAGACCAGAGACGAAGACTGAATCAAAAATATTCAAAATTACTGCCTGTTTTGATAAAGTAATAAAAAAGTAATTGAATTTATTCCTTTTCCTTTGGTTACTATTAACCTAACTTATCTTTTTTCTACAAAATGTAACATTTTAAATATAGAAATACAACAGGAAACATAATGCTGCTGTTAAATATGAAACTAAAACCACTCCTGAGTGGCAGCAAATCAATTAATGACTAATGAGGTGTGTTACTGGGAAATGCACTTGAATTTGTTTGAAACTACTTCTGTTAGCAAAATAGAGCAATAATGTTTGCATGACAAAAACTTTGGACAACTTTTCTTCCATATTGTGATATATGTCTGATTGAAAGGCCTTGTCAAGTGAGAAAAAATGTAGGGTTGGACTTCATTTTGTCGGAAATTGATAATCCTATTAGAGCTGCATAGTTACTCGTTTAAAGAACGCAATCTCGATTCAAACACCCATGTAATCTCATTTCAAACTGTCAATGATTCCTGTGTCTATTAAACCTTTGAAAAAGAAAGAAATCTGCGTTCGTGCTGCCGTTGACAGAGAGAGAGCGCTAGGTGTTGTTTCACCACTAGGTGGCAGCAATTAATTTTTTAAAAATGTATTGAAATTAATTCAAGAAATTCGTTCAAAGACGCTGAATCATACAGCAATGAAATAATAGAGGTATTTATGAGTCACTGAATCATTCATTCAAACCACTTTTTCTTCTCTCATTTCTTTCAATATAAAAAATTTGTGTATTAAATCGATCATATTTTAAATACACACACACACATCTTTGACGACGCTGAATTTCGAGATGTACGACAGTCAATCCCTGTTTACAAATACCATAGAAATGAATGAGAAATGCCGTGAACTGAATTCTACCGGTCTTAAAATTGCCTGTGACTTCTCTCATATTTTTGTGCGTGTGTAAATAGATAAATCTAATATTTAATGGCAAACGTGTTGAAGAAACGTTTTTGCGTAGTGCTGAGTCTCCTCTATTGACATGCATGATAAAAAGGCCTCTGTTCTCCTTCCCCGATTGCAGTATTGTGTTTGTTTTTTTTGCTAACCTTGGAAGCTTGCCTTAAAATGAGTTTGCTGTGGCATGCCTCTTCTAAACGTCTGTTTCCATGGTGATGCTCAGATTCGGCATTCTGTCTGTGTGTTTTCCCTGTGAACTCAGAGTTGACTAAATTAACTCTTGAAATTAATTTATTCTTTATAACCAAGAGTAAACAAAATTTGGGTAAATCAACAGCAGGGGTTATTTTAGTCATAGGGAGCAAACACGTTAAGATATCCGCATAAAAATACATTTACAAATGTTTTATGTCTATAGAAAGCACATTAAATGTAAGTAAAGTATCTACTTCTAAGGTTTTAGGCTAGATACATTTCTGAAGAATAAAATGTCGAAATTTGGTTAAAATAATGTTAAATTGTCATTCAGTGTAACACAATATTTATGTAAAATTTCATACGACATGTTTATTCTGACTTGTACATATTAAAATATGTAAAGAAATAAGGGAGCATATTCAATTTTACTGTTTTAAATTACTGAGAGAAAAAAATAAATGGGTAAATGGGCAAACCTAGACTAGTCACAAATTTTTATAACGTAAAATTACAACTAATTAGTATTGGAGGTGAAAGTAATTAGTCTTTTAATATAATAAACAATAATAATAATCAATAAAAAAGTGATTTTTGTTGTAGATATGCCAGACAAAACCGTTACACTGAATGACATTTTAGAGGGTGTTTTCTGGAAATCAGGAGAAAATGTAGCATATTTTTGTTTTGCTCAGAAAAAACTGAATTGCAAATTTAGTAAAAAAAAAAAATAGTAAAAACAATAACAATTCAAAGCAGCATTGCACTTATTGTATTTATGCTTGAACTCTTAAATTGTAAATTGTAAATCTCATAAATTGTATTTATGCCTCTTACATCTTTGACCCATGCTGAATATATTCTAAACGCCAGTTACTAGAAACGAGCCTTTCCATATTTAAAAAATACTGCTAAAAACATGTAACACTCAAAATATGACATAAAAAAGTTGGCCATTCAACCAAACCGCTTTGTTCGAGCACTTGGTTCATTTAGGAACAAAGCAAATTAAAGTCTTGGCGAATGTGTCGTTGAATCACTGACTCGCCTAATTTATTCAAAAATACAGATTCATTAAGTAACAAATTAAGGCCTGTTCACACGCGAATATCGCCGACGTTTAACACCTTGTGGCTAAACAAAAGGCGCCAAAGTGAGTGTGCACACCGAAGCGTAAAACACGACGCATCAAAGCGTCATTTGGTTTCACGCACTGTGTTAAAAACTGCGAGATGGAACGATGAAGATCACCGCTTTTGTTCATGTGTCTGGAGCTGCTGAACCTACAGTACATGGCTTGGTGTCTTGCCGAGCACACAAAGTAAGTAGAAGAAATTGCATCTCGGCAAGATGAATGTAGAGCTGCAGTTCTCGTTGGTTTCTTCATCGCCGGAGCTGCTGCTTGAAATATCCAAGCTTTTTGCCAGTTGACAAACTGACTCCATTCTTCTTCTGTGTGACAAGCGAGTGTCAGAAGCGGAAAAAGTTGCACAGCGCCACCTGGTATACTAGGGTATTTGTGTTTTTCATTTAGCGCCGACAACTCATGACCAGTGAAAATCGCGTCGGTATGAGCAGCGAAAAACGCTGACGATGTTCGAGCCGGTGTGTACAGGCCTTTGTGTGGGCAAACATGTGCAACATTTCTGTTGTGGCATCGTTGAGACCAAATTTATTTGTGAAATTGAGCAAAACACAACAATACTTTGTCTAAAATGTTACTCACACACAGGGCCCACTAATAATAACGTAGCAAAAGCATTTTGTAGAGTGAGTGACATGCTCTATTTTTACACGGGCAACAGTTTTGCATTTCTCTTGCACTAGGTTACATAAACGGCATTCATAACTGCACAGATGCAGGTGTCACGACAGCCTCTCAATAAATACACACATCTTGTCATCTGCTTCTGTGTAGTTGGCACTGGCGACTGAAGTATTCGTTAAATAACAGACCCGAAGATGTCGAAGTGAAACATCTGAAAATAGTGCCGCTGTCTTTACAACATGAACTTTAAAGCTGCCAATGCAAATTAATCACTAATATTTTAGAGGGCTGGGAAGAATTTTAGGGGGCCTTGTAACATCTCTGATTAACTTAGAGTTAAGGGCTTGTGTGATGTTATATTAACACCCCTTTTTGGAAAACACCTTTACACCCATACTTGACAGTCAATCTCTAGTCTATGACACACACAAGGCAATACTAGGGGATTCTTGCAAAATGTGTGATTTTCTTGCACTTTTGTGCAAAATCTTGATGATCCCAAAGATTAAATATTTTACACTGTATAACTTAACATATTTAATATTCTACAATAAATATATCTAAACATATAATTATTTTTTCCAAAACATTTGCTACATTTGATTGCATTAATATATCATTCTAAGACACAGGAATCCTGAGATTATTTATTTACTTTATTTTATCCATATTAGTATATTCACTAGGGTTTTAACAGCCCTAGGACATCTTATAAGGAATGAGGAGTTCATTTGCAAAAACAGACAACGTTTTTAACAATTCTCAAAAATCACGGTTTTTAAATCGTGCATTTCAATTAATCTTTACGTTTTTTTATTTGAATAGGTTCAACTTTAAAAACAGCTAACACAATAAAACAAATTAAAAACATGATAACATAATAAAAAAACAAAACACGTTATTTTTGCTAATAAACTCTTCAAATACACATAAAAAAACAAACATTTGCTTCAAGTTTATGTCTCCTTTCTAGTTACATAAATGCCTTTATGAATAGCAGTTACAGTGTTTTTTCTGTGATCTCTTCAACAAAAATATTTATTGTTTCTACTATCATCAATATCGCTCTTGATAAAAGTCTGCTGAATGACTGAATGTAAATGTAAACATATGAATATATACCCAACTTAAGTTACTTTAAATACTTGCCACATAATATTTCAATAAATTACTTGTACAGTGACAATAAAAGAGCTATTAGTTAATTTAGCATAAAACAAGATGTATCTTGTAATAATGATAGCTTACTAGTTTCTTCGGTAGGCTATAAAGATATTTTGTACAGTAACAGCTCTATTGTATACCTTAAACACCTCAGTGTTGTTATAATTTAGGAAGGAGTCCCTCGCAAGGGGGTTACCTTATTTAAGGGTCCATCAAAAAGGCCTGAAAGCTGTAATGTAAGACAGTGCTTATATATAATATAACATGCTGTCCTGCTGTAATGGCCGTGGTCGGCAAGTCTGAGAAGATATGGTCTTAGTTTAACAAAAAACTGACTGATCACGTCGGCAAAGGCCAACTATTACTATTACTAAACGAATAATGCATTTACTCTCCTATTATGTAGACGCAAAGTAACGATAAACAACCTTCCTAAAAGAAAAAGGAAATATAAGCTACTTCCTGTTTCGCATTACAGCCCCGCTGGGTAACTACCTGATCCCACTTAAATGTCACAAATCATTGGTAAAAAGTGTCGAAAACTGCTGGAGAGCTGGTATTTACCTACAGGCAGATGGACGGCGGTGTTAATCTCACACAGTGTTTAGTTGTCCTCTTATTACAGGCTTCACATCTCTAGCCACTGACGCGCACAGCAGACATTGCGTATTTTCACTCTCTCGACGTGAACTCGTCCAAGAAAGAGCAGAAGAAGACGCGTCACATACTGTAGCGAGTGTGCGGCCAGCAGCAGCTCACTTATCACAGGGGCGTGGGAAAAATGCTGCCTGAATGTTCAGCGCCAATGCTATTGAGACACAGCCAGCAAGTGTTTTCAAATTAAGAGCTCTTAAATGGCTTTTTTGTTGTTGTTGTTTACCATAAACACACACAATAATGTTAAGATAATTTAGGTATAGTGTAGGTATAATAATAATAATAATAATAATTAACTTTTTAATAAATAAATAAATGTATATAATCAATTTACACACACACACACATATACATATTCATATACATATATATATATATATATATATATATATATTGTTATGTGGGTAATTATATATATATATTATATATATATATATATTTTTTTTTTCCTAAAAATTCCACTTGTTGGCATAAATGCTAAGGACACGTGACACATGAAAACATGAAATAACCCAATGTGAGATCAGTAATGCATTCTGCTTTCTTTCTGATACTGTGGTAACAGAGGTAATGTTCCACAAAATAACTCTTACTGTAAAAACGTTTTTAGATTGAAATATTTTCTCGGAGAGAGCACAGATACTTTTCAGAGCTTTAGATCTTATCATTGAGTGAACGTGACCTCCATTTCCTTTAACTTTAACATTTCTGAGAAAATTCCATCAACTTAAAGGCTAAATATGGTTTGGTAACAGAGTTGAGGCAAGATGTATACACACACATGTTGTAGAATTAAGTAAATAACTATTTGGGGGTTAAAGTGAGTAAAATGTTGCCACAAGGAAAGTACTAAAAAATATTTTGATTGCACATTGATACATGATGGAAAATACACTGACTAATTTAGACAAGAAGAAATCATGATTTTCAGCTATTTAAGACACTTTTAAAATAAATGATTATATTGTTTTGGACTGTAAAATAGTGTAATTCATAACAATTAGTAAAGAATAATAATGAATAAAATAAAAATAAAAAAATATATGGAAAGCTACCTGAAAAACTATGGGCAAGTGTACCTAAAAGTGCACCAAGTGTACCAAAAGCTGTAATCCCAAATATTTATTTGATTTAGTAAATAGAAGGTAATTGATCAACTAAATCTATTTATGGCATTATTTTTTTTTTTTTGACTGATATTTCCAACTGACACGCTACCACGAAATATAGAAATAACCCACTTAAAACAATTTTTTTATGTTGTTGAAAATACTAGTGGCCTAAGACTTTTGCACAGCACTGTATATATATATGCATATATATATATATATATAAATGTAGCCTATATGTAATGAAATTTCCCCTAAAAGATTAAAAACGACACGTTTACATCTCTGTAACCTTCTTCCTATAAGGCTATACGTTATTAATAATATCAGTTTACACATTAAATCACAAATTAAATGACATTTAACTACATTTGTTAATGTAACGTTTTACATGTAATGTTTATGTTGTTTATTTCACATTTCTTTGACAACATTCCGTGTTGACAAAGGGATGCTAAAAAAAACACCACCAACACTAGAGGGAGCAATTTGACAAATAAACACTCATCATTCAAGGCCAGCAGGTGGGAGGATACAAACCTAAGAAATTCTCGAAGAAGAAGAGACGTGAGCAGTAACTGTACGTTTTTTTGTTTTGTTTTGAATCGATTAAACATCCTGGCAAACTAATATAAATTTAGCTTTCATACCTAGGCTATATACAACTGTGTGTTGTTTAAGACCTTTTTAAGTTAATCACAGTCCTTAATTTAGTCTACTAAAATAAATCCTCAGAGGATGCAACTTCAAATCAAAAGTCTTGAAAACAATGCTGGTACTTCCTCATATTCTTTTCAGTATTTATACAGCAATGACCTTAGGTTTCTCAATCAAGACAATGCAATGCTACTTCCTACTATTTATTTGCAAGCCCCTCCATTATAAAAATCAAACACCAGGCTTACTCAACTAGACTAGAAATGATTGCAAATCATGTTCGCATATTAGAGTCATATTGATAAAAGTCATATTGATACACAAGTATCACAGCTGTCCAGGGGTGCGTTTCCCAAAAGCAACTATGTTTGCAAGTTTTGTTCTAGAGTTCAGTGGAACTCAGTTGAACCAGATAGCTATGGATGATTTGGGGAAATAAACCCCAGGTTGAATTGCTAAGTGCTAAAGTAATTATCAAAATAAACACAGAATCAAACTATGAAGTTTTGTGACATCATAGCGGAAGATATTTAAAGGACTAGTTCACACAAAAATGCAAATTTGCTTCACATCCAGGCCATCCAGGATACAAAGGAGTTTAATTCTTTATTTGAACAAATTTGGACAAATTAAGCATTACACCTCTTGTTCATCAGTGAATGGGTGCCGTCAGAATGAGAGTCCAAACAGCTGATGGAAACATTACAATAATCCACAAATATCCACATTGCTTTGGGCAAAAACAGGAGTCCTCTGTCCATGTGATCGTTTGGCCTCTCATTCTGATGGCACCCATTCACTGCAGAGGATCAATTGGTGAGCAAGTGATGTAATGCAAGATTTCCCTAGATCTGTTCTGATGAAGAACAAACTCATATACATCCTGGACAGTCTGAGGGTGTCCAACTGACACAAAACATTTCCCAACAATCACAGACCCCACCCAAAAATCAGGCTTGAGTCTTAAAGAGCATTAAATTAATCAAGCATGCTTTATCTTTTGTACCATATTTATAAATGTATTATTACTGTTATTATTATTGGGTGAGTAAATATCTACAAAAACATTAAAATGTTTTTAAAAATCACAGTGTGTCACAGAACATACAAACATAATCTGCTAAAAATGATCGTACATAATATTAATAAAGCTTACTAGGATAGATTTTACACACATGTAGATTTGACTCTCATATTTATAACAAATCGTTACCCCTGAAAAGAGAGCCCTCTAAAAATAAATCTAAATGTAACAAAGATCCAAGCTAGATTTTGCTGTCCCACATCCAGAAGGTCCTTAACACACCATCTAGAACTATGTCTTCGGTTCTTTCTTAAGGTCGCTGGACTTAAACACCTGTGAAACACACACATTAATGGTGAACCGCAGGATTAGATGTCATTTCAAAACTTTCAAAACTTTATGTTGATCTGTGAATATAAGACATAAGACGTTATGTACAGGAAGATGTTTACATCAGCGTTCAGTAAAGGGCAATGCAATGTGATTGTTTTCCATGAAGAATGATTAAAAAACATGCAAGACTCATATTAAAGCTTTACACTGTAAAAAACAAATGGCTGTAGTTATGCAGCTGATTTGCCAGTAACTTACTGTAGATTTATATTCATCAAAAGTATTGGCAACAGTTTGTTTAAATATGAATGAATATTAAATATAAACAACTTTTAGTCTTTTATCTTTACAAATTAAAACTCTTAAAAACAGCCTCATAAAAAGCATTCTGGGAAACTGTTTTCTTCTGATATTGGTTCCCAGAAATGTTTTGCGTGAGTCTGTTATTTTATTTAATTTGTCCTGTAAAGAAAAGATTTGTTAATGTTTAATGTTCATTTATTTTTGAACAAACTGTAACCAGTAAATAACATAAATTATGTTATTGGCAAACAGCTGCGAATAATACTGTAATTTCTACAGAAATATTTTACAGCGTATGTGTAACAATGAAAAGTCATGACCATGTCCCTTGTGACAGAGGAAATCCTGTTCTTGCTTTGCTTCCTGTTGCAGTTTATTTAAGCTATATCCCAGTAACTAACTTCATGCACTAACTTCTGTTATGGCTTTAATGCTTTATCTGTCGCTCTGGGAAGCCATTAAATATTTTTCAAAAACTTTACACACTTCACTTAAAACCCACATAAGTTAGTTTTAAACACTAAAGCAGATATTTTGGAAAATGTTCCAGCTGCCGTTTGTTTTTCATGTTGTGGGTTTTTAAAGCTTTATGTAAGGAGCATTTGTTGTTGCATATATTTAAAAGAAGAAGAGGAACCAGGGTGCAAGGAACTTAGAAGACTTATGAAGAAAACTTATGAACTGAGAACATAGGAGACAAAACTATGGAGAGACTATGAAGAGTGGTTTCAAAAAAATGCACTGTGTAATACTATTGCATTAAAATGATTATCTTGTAATAATTTTTGGATGATATAAAAAGTATTTTTAAGTTACACTTAACATTTTAAATGTCCTAAACTGCAACTTCATTTCAACTGTGTCCTTACACTTACACTTAACTGCATGACATCCAAGTGTTCTTCTGAAACCAGCAAAAGTGTACTTCCTGTTCACAAAGTTTGTACGCTATCTGTTGAAACAAAATGTGTGGAATGTCTTATCTTTTGGGAGTATTTGTATGCTGAGGGGATCAAGTCAGTGAATGGTACTTCTATGCTGCACTGGCCAATTAGAAAAAAAACATTTTAGGGTTTCAAAGCTTGAGGCAGTGCATGAATAAAGTATGTGGTTATTGTTATTTTTTTCTGTCATTTTTGCAATGTAGCTGTTGAGGTCTATGTTTATCTTTTGCTTTTCCAAATAGTTTACTCTTCAAAGCCAAATATTTTAGGCTTCACTTCATTTAACTATGAGTAAAGTTTTGACCACTGAAAACGTCTAGTGTTACTTAATGATGATTAGGTGAACAGGAATTTTTTGTTGACTTTTTCCATTTAATGAATCAATTTAAAGTGGCTGGTCATTTATTAGAGAGGACAGATATTAAGAGAGAACTAAGTGCATCTTGTTGAAAGAAAAGACATTAATATGTAAATTTCTGGTGTTTTATTGCTCTCACCTTTGGATTTGTGCTTGATGACAAACTGTTTGCTCATTTTCCCCAGGATATTGGATGCAGTGCATGTATATACCCCTGGACCCAAAGATGCAACTCTCAAAATAGGCTGATTATCAGCCTTTTCCTGAAGGTTTGAGGAGGTCCAGACATACACAGGAGGTGGGTTACCCTGTGCAGTACAATCCAGCACCGTTTCACTATCCTCACTGATGTCCAGCATCTCTTCCCCTGGACTGCGGAAGTCCGGTGGGTCTGATAAAAAACAAAACAAAACAAATAGCAGATTTAACATTAATAGCTATAAATTGTCTTCACAACTGGGTATTGCTGACTTTATTCACCTACATTGAACTGCAATGTTGAGAACTTCGGACTGAACTGTTGGAGGAGGTTGAGGTCCTTCTGCTCCCAGTTCCAGCTGTGCTTCACACCTGTATTGAGCTCCATTATCAACTCTGTTTGGGACAATCAGCAAGGTGGAGGACACCTGGACCGGTGTTGCAGGGGATAACTCTGAGAACGAGTGGTTGTAAACCTCAGTTTTTCCTTTGTACCATCGTAAAACAAGGTACTGGACAGGTGCGACGTTCTGCACCTCACACTGCAGCTGGTACTCTCTTCCTTCCACCACTGGACTGCTGTGATTCACTAAACTTATGGACACACTGTCTGGTTTCTCTGCATAAAGGCAATGGCAAATTTAAACAAAGGCATTTAATAGAGATAATCAAAAAAACATATTAGTTTAGACCAGCCTAAATACCAAAGTTGTTTTGTTTTCTATAGTCAGTGCTGTTCTGGCTATGGTTGCAGGTCAGTAGTAAATTTACATACTAGGAGTGCCAAAAGAGGTATTTATGGCTTGATTTATTGTTTTATGACCCTTTTATTGTTTTATTAGGGGACAATAAAAACTACACCCAGTACACCCCCACCCCACGTCCTACCATAAAAATGACCTCCGGAATGTTAATGGGCAACAGCCATAAAAACAAAAACAAAGTTGTAAAAGTTTTTTATAACCTTTGACCGGTACATTTGTTTTGGTTGACGTAATAAATGTTCAGTGGGTGTCTTTAAATAAAGTCTGAGTTTTGCTGTTAAGGTGTGGAAGTCGGTTTTCATTCTCTTGTAACAATAGTTGCAGCAGCTTCTCCAAAAACTCCTAAAACTGGTAGAAGAGCGATGTATATTTCGCCAAACAAGAGGACCTGTTGAAATGAGAAAGGAAGTGGTTTTTAAAGAGTTAGTTTGACAAAGTTTCTTCATGAAAATACGAATACGATGACCCGGGATTCCAGTTGTCTGCCGACCGTATCGGTAGATATGTGTTTGACAAAGCGATGCTTTGATCTACTCTACAGATGTTGAAGACAATTTTAAAGCGCAGGAGCCCTGTCTGGTTTTCCCCGCCGAAGACTGGAGGATATTCTACAACTATGTTTGGAGAGATCTGAACGACTGTGGTGACAAACCGTTGTACATTGCAGAGTGGGATGGTATAGTTCTGGGTACAAGATTTTGCATTGTTGGAGATCACACTAAAAAGTTGCCGGACGACTGTGTTTACATCTTCTGCTGTGACGACAAGACAAAGATCCGTGAACGTGTGTTGCCTTTTCCTGCAGTGGAACACCATACGCAATATGACATGAAATTTTTGTTTCAGTGGAAAGATCTTCATAGAATCGATGAGATTTTTACATGTATTGACAAAATGTTCAGATGGTGCGATATGTACGACAGCTACAACTCTGTAAAGGTGAAATTGTTCCAGCCGGAACAGGGCGTACCCAGAAGCTCAGACCGCCTCTTATCTCCACCCACATACTACAGCCATTAAAAAGTCTGCAGAGATCCGAACGTTCACTACATCGAACAGCGCCATGTCTCAAGAAATCTTTTCTCATACCCCTTACACTGCGTCTACACCCGACTTTGCTGATGATAATGCCGTCAAGCATATGTCAATGGACACTACACCTGACCCGAGCAAAGAAGGCTTCGATAAATTCTGCACTGAACTCGGGTTTCCGCAACCTGACCTTTCTACACGCCATGTGTACCCCCTCAGGACACTCAGGCTTCGATAACCCAGACGGGTGTTTCAACGGGAATTATAAATTATAAAAAAGAATTATAAAATTTTTAATTATAAATTAAATCTCAGGATGGATGAGCAAGGTTTCTACGTGATGCTGCCGTGCAACACTTCTCTGTCAGTTTATCCCGAAAACTGTATATTGAGTTACACTACCCGACTGGCGAAAACTTTAAACCTTACCCTAGGACCTGGTACACCATTAACGAGGACGACGGATATTTCAGCCTAAACGCATACAACGTCCCACCCCAGCATCATGCTAATAAACCCGGCGGAGAAGTGTTTAGAGGATTATTAAGATTTACCATAGAGCAGAAACGACAGATAGAGGGCGGATACTACGAGAACGTTCGAGCGGTGGTGCGAGCGATAAACCCACTTATCGCACTTAAAATTCTCCATACCTGCCAGAACTCAGTAATGTAATCGCCGTCTCCTATCTCGTCCGTCAGGTCGTCCAGATAATCCCCCAGTGGGGGCATCCAGTCACCATCCCTAGACACAAAAATGACGCTGTCTGTGTCCGAGTACAGAAAGTGATAACTGAGTTTGTCCATCAGGTCATACAGCTCCAGGCGGACGTGGGCGGTTGTAAACGCCCCTACAAAAATGTTGATGTCGCGTGTCTTACGATCTTCATCTTCATGGGGTCGATGTTGGACCAGCGCGACGTCATCCGAGACAAATCTGAAAAATTTCAGGTTGTCATTTTTGCCAAAAACAATTTGGGCAAATTCTTCAGGATCGCTAATGAGCCTGGTCTGCGCTAGATCCTCCCTCATAGAAACTCTTCCCCATAAGCTGTTCAAAATAAGCTTATTTATAGCCCCCTTGGTGGGGTTGTGGCAGATCTTGGCAGGGTTGAGTCGAATGCCTTTTTTTTCAAAGTATTTGTCGATGTATGCAGCCTTGTCAGCATCCGTGAAGACGTCTGACAGGTAGCCTGAAGCCTGTTGCTTCAATTGCAGAAACTGCTTTACATATTCGCAAAACAGCCTTTTCCGAACGCTGCTGGAAATGCCAGATTTCTTAGATTTTGGCAATGACGTACCCTTTCTCGATCGCCTTCATCATCTCGATGCTGACCCAACTCCCGGTGAGAGCCCTCTCATCATCCGTGTGATTGTTGATCCGATGAACAGGTGAAAGTTGTCCAGCGAATACGACAGTTTCGTTCTGCTGTTCTGATGCTAAAATCGATATACGTTGGTTTAAATAGTGTTCATCGCTGCAGGGTTCGCTAGCACACACGCAGACACACGCAGGATGCTGGATTTGAAGACACCATAAAACAGACCTTTCTCACGAGATGCGGATGTTTGTTTTATTAACAAGGACCGTACATCCAAGAGAGATCTAAACACTTTCTTTGTAATTTTACAATTAAAATTAATTGCAATAAATATGTCCAGGTCTGGACATGATGTCCATGAGTCTCAAAACCAGACATAAACTGTCAAACCACACACACAGACACACAGAGACCACCTCACATGCTACAAGCGTGAAGCACATGTCATTGGAGGTAAACGACCAAGGGTCCAAGGTCCAAACGTTGGCACCTCTCGGAGGCAGAGACTGGTTTGCGCGCCTCCTTTCATTTTGTATCAGTCTTCTAAGCTGCATGGATCTCTCCCTGGCTCCTCTACAGCATCAAGACCTGGACGGCGTTTGCATAAGTTGCTACAATGGTAAGTACAAAATATTTGGCCTCTTTCTTTACAAACTCAAACTCAAATTCAGTGTTTGCGTGGTGGCACCGCTTATTTTAGCAGGTCATTGGTAGCGCACATACAC
>JAUMHI010000035.1:6768603-6792384 GCA_032359435.1 Enteromius unitaeniatus
ATAAACAAGCCAACATGTTTCCATAGTTGCTGAGTGTACTTGCATATCCAGAATAAGTGAAGAATAGTTTCAGTTTTGTTGTTAAAGAAAACAGTCAGAGTCAAAATTTGTAGCAAACTTCTTTTGAGATATTTTAAGCACTGAACCATTTATCCGCTGAACACCGATGAGGCTATGACAACAGCGCAGCAGGGAGGTGGGGCTGATGCTGCCATCTGTTGCTTGGTGATTAGAACTTTTGTTGTGCATTATAGGATTTGTATTAATAATATTAATCAGCGGGCCATTAATAATAGACATCTGAAATTGTCTCGGCCTGCGGGCCTTGAGTTTGACATGTCTGCCTTAGATGTTCCTTCAGTTGCTCTTATTTTTGGGAGAAAGCGCTCACAAAACTCAATCAGCTGTTACCAATCTTTCAATCAGCACCGCCCCCATCGTAAGCCAATGCAGTCGCTATTTCACCACTATAAACAGGCCAGTTTCCTTTTCTTCCGCATCTCATTTCTGCATTTCCCTCCGCCACCCCCTTCTGCAGGGTTCGCCCCCGACAGCTCACCAAACATGCTTTTCTATCATTGAGGAAGCGCAAACTCGTGAAATTAGGCTAAAAACATTATCTTTGGTAAGTTGTCAAATGTTCAGTCTATTTATTGTGTTGTTAGCTTTACTAAATAAGATTATGTGGGGCAAGAACATGGTTTTATCCTTTGGAAAGGGAAAACAAGTCATTTCAATGGCTTCAATTACAGAAACATTTTAATGATAAAAGGCTGTATATACAATAAAGATATGTACAAAGATAACCTCAAAACATTATTTACAGTTGCACAAATACATTTGTATAAAATATATACACTGTGCAAAATAGGAGGCATACAATCTACATCGCACTTCAAAGGGTCAGTAAGATTTCTCTTTTTTCCTCTTCATAACAGAGCAATTGCTCCAATGAACATAGTAAAAAAAAAAGGTACACAAACCTTAATAGTCTTTACAGGTTCATTTAAGGTCTTGTGACAGGATTTTATCCCACCGCGGGTCTTTTATCACACTAAAACAAAATAAAAATAAAATACGTATATATATATATATACGTGAGAACTGCATGAATGCAGTACGTTTACAAAATTTAAAGCTTTGGGTCTCTGCTAGAGACAGAACTATGGTATCCCTTTAGAAAATACATTTCTAAATATAGAAATACATTCTTTCATTTTGACAACACGTTTGGATAAGGAACTGATTGTCAATGAGTTCAGTCCAAGTTCGAGTAAGTGCACTATTTGGCATGTTTGGCATATTTTCACAGAGTGTCTAAAGAGAAATCTGCTATTACATCTGCCAGACACTGAAGAAAAACATTTCATAGTGATCCATCTGAAGGAAGTGGTGATAAGAAAACGGTTCAGCCCGTTTCAAACTGTTCCAGCAGATGTCGCTACATTGTCACATTCACAGAAGAATCTAAAACCGAAAACTAATTCAAAAAAAGACAAGAAGATGAGGTTTAGGTACATTAACAAAGGTAAATTACCTGCCAGCTACCTATATTTCAGTGGTCATGAAGTAAGTAGCTCAGATTCTGTGAAATACAGTGAACTTCAGTTCAACTACACCCAAACAAACATCTACTGTATTGCAGTAAAGAGTCTGACCAATCAAAAAGGCAGCAGCTGCTCTCTGACGTTATTCTGATCTGAATATGAAAATTTCAATGGTCCTGTTTAACGTTGTTTTCCTGGTCAAGACACGCAACCGTGTAAGAGCTAAACCCTGTCCACTCTCTCTCTCTACTCTTTTGATAGGGATAATAATGGCCCCTGGTCAGGCATTTGTGTGCCCCTCTCCCTCCCTCTCTCTCTTTGGCCCCGTGCTGGGTTTGGTAAACAACCTCACTCTGACCTTTCCCAGTCTATGCACTGGCTGATTTCGAATGTTTAGAAATTGAATGTTTTTATTTAGCTGCCACAACTCGGAGTACCCTAACGCAACAGATCACAGCCCACTGACCATGGCAGTCGAATGTAAATGAGCCACTAAACAGGTTCCTTCAATGAAGGTGACATCACATTTGTAACAAATTACCATGGCACAGTGTTTCCATTGCAAAAGTCGGACGTTGCTAACTCTGTAGTTAAATGGACAGTTAATTATAAATGATACTCAAAAGATACTTTCTTTTTCTTTTCTTTCAAGCTCCAAAACGGACATAAAGGAACCGTGAAATGAATCCATACGAATCATTTTGTATGACATGCAGTTTTTAAGCCTTTCTGTTATGTTGATTGGGCTCATGACATGCAACATTCAGTAAGCTTTGACATTTAAAGTTGTGATTAAATGCAAGCCTTTTTGATTTTTATTTCTGAGTGAAATATGTTACAGAAAAAGCCAAATTTAGCCAAACTTCGAGACCTCTACGCACTGATTAATGTTTTGGGTTGGTTTGGGTAAATAAGGTTTGATCTGTTTATTATAGACGTTTTATTTATGTTTGTAGTAAAAAAAAAAGAAGTGCAAATACAAGGGACTGTCTGCTAAAATTTCTAATAATAAAATATTTAAACCAGAAAGCTTTGAATATACCAGTCAAGCCATTTGGATTATTTTGTCCATTTTGGAGCTTAAAATGACTTTTTGTATCCCAATTACTTTTTATGGAGAAAAAATAAAAATCCGGCTGAAAAAGATTCAAAATATTCTCTTTTGAGTTGAGAAAGAAACGAGTTTTGAATGAGAACAATACAAATAGCAAAGGCACTATGATTGTACTTGTAATCCTTACTTTCCATAAAATATAAAATTAATTTAAAATATGTTCTGTCTTAGGTAAGAAATCAAACTTATCACAACCTAAAAAAAAACAATATTCTAACATTCTATATAATATAAGCCAGCAGTTTCAAAGACTGCTTCAAAATACGAAAAGCAGAAGCTCAGTCTAAATATACAAGACAATAAAGGCGTCTCTACATTCTTCTTCTGCTTCGGAAGAGGTGTTGTTGACAATAACAGCACACGATCCAGCACGTATAAGCGCGGTTGAGAAAAGCTGATGCTACACTATCAGTGGTTTGCACGTAGATCCTCTGAAACAACCACTGATCTTTTCAGAGCGTCTCCAATCTCCGTGGCTTTGTGAGCTCAGTCCCAGTGTAACTGTAAATCACTGGAGTCCAAGAAATCAGATGAAAAGACTGCGTTTGGTGAGGAGATTCCAGCAGGACCTGGAATCGTAAGGTCCAACCACTCCATGTTGTCGAGGCCTGCGTCCTGCAGAGGGAGGGCAGGAGGCAGCGTGTCGACGAAGGTCAGATCTGAAGTGTCCATCGGGGAGTGGGGCCGCTCCAGCAGCTGGTTTTTAAGCTCTTCCATCAGTCTCAGGGTCCGTGGTTCAGCGTCCTCCAGCAGAGCCTCCAACTGGTTATCGGAGGCCAGGGCGACCATGTTGGGTGGAGGCGCATGGGTTTGGTTGGGCGTGCGGGCAACGTGTATCTGTGGGGGAGGACGAGACAGCACTGTGTTGATGGGCAGAGTGGTGATGTTTGCGGTCACTGGAAGAAGTTTGTCCAGAGAAGGATCCTGCCTGGACAGAGGGGATATTTCTGGGAAAGCACAGAAAACAGTTTAGTCTGGGAAACCTATTGTGGATGAAATCAAAGAGCTGCTTTGTTTTTCCTCACCTCCGCTCTCGATCAAAATGTCAAACAAATCGTCCATGTGCTGACTGGTAGCAGTAGGTACCTTTATGTTAGAATACAAGATATTAAGACAACAGAAAGTGAATAAGAAATAAGAAATGCTCTGAGTTACATGAGTTAGAAGATATTTTTTTTAACAGATATAACTTCTGGAGAGAAATGTCGCAGACATTGTAGAAAGGTTATACACATTTTTTTGTGTTGCCACACACTATAAAGTGGTGCATGCTTAGAAAGGCTACGTGTATGACTGTCAAAACTAAAGTTAACTTTAAATTACCTGCATTGTGGCTTGTAGACCCCTGGTCTGTTTGACGGCCTCCTCGTAACGGGGTGGGTCTTTGCTTTTTGGGCTGCGGTGATTGGGGTATGTTGATGGCTGAAGGATATAGTTGAGCTGACAGGGCGAGGGAGGCTGAACAAAACATATCACTTTCAAACAGTGTAATAGGGGTTACTAGATAGAGTTCTAGTGCACTTGAAAAATAGAGTATGCAAGAGCATCTTGGCCTAAAACAAATATATGCATTATATAAATATAAATGCTTATGCAAACTTGCCACAACAGTTACCAAAATTCAATTTAATGTTTCCTCTTGCTTGCTTGAAGGTTTTAAATCTGAAAGTGCAAGTTATTGCACTCTCAAAAGAAAGAGTCGACTCTGAATCATTGAAACGAGTGGCTTTTAAAACAAGCCCCAACCTGTTTCATGTTGACATCACAATAAAACATTAGCATATTGCCCACCCACTTGTTATTCTTTTTGCGTTGGTCTGAATGAAAATGCAAATTAATACTTTACCAACACTGCTTTTAGAGCGTTAAAAGCTCTCAAACACTGCTTTAAATGAAATCGACCAATCACGGGAGGGTTTTGGAAAAATTAATAGTTGAATAATTGTTTGGGAGATGTTGAATAAATAAGGTAAAAATAAGTGCATATTATAAGTGTTTTTTTGACCTTGCATGCATGTCAACCTGTTTGCGAGCCGAAAAACCAAAATATGAACCTTTCATAACCTACAACAGGGGCACTCAAAATTGCACCCCTTGTGGTAGAACTGTGCAAAATTGAGAAAGCATTGTGTGCTTGTTTTGCATCAGGTTCTAAACCATTTTGCTTCAACACTTGAAACGTAGCTAGGAGAATTTGTGTTTCTGTATTTGCATATGCTGACTATGTTCCAGGACATAACAGAGTGGTCAGTTTGTCTTACTTTGGTAACCGGTCCATTTGTGTGTCTGGGTGAGTTGCTGAGGAAGCACTGGGGCATGTCTGGCATGGTCTGGCACTGGTTCTGCCTGTACTCAAACCCAGAAGATGAGCTTCCACACAGGGGTAAAGCCTGTAAACACATACAGCAGGAGGCAGTTATAGGCCCATTGCACTGAGTAAGAAAATGTGTGTATATCAGAGGCCTCTTGTTCGAACCAACTCTCTGTCTTGGAGATAAGTGCTCTCATTTTCTCTGCACTTTCTACTTCTTTCACCTATTTAGTCAGGTCTGCGTTTGATGTTGTTGAGAGGGTAATGTATCACCTGAACTCAAATGCTATTGCCAAGGCAACATCAGGGATAAGCACAGAACATGTTGCAGGCCTCAGAAAGGTTTTCCAATTTCAACCTACATGCCAAATCAGAGAGAAATGCGTCTGGGCCTTGTCATCCCAATAGTGAGAAGAACTGGATTTATGAAGTGTGGAAACATTAAAAGCAAGAGGAAAGCTTAAGATCTACAAGCATCCTAAAGTATACATGCATAACACAACAACTCAGATCATATGGTGTATTCCTTTATAACAGTTGTATTAATGTTTCTAGTTTACTGCATTATCATTTAAGCTCATATAGCGTACATATTGCCCTGTTTCTTGGAAGAAAAGATGTAAAAAGACAAATATGTTCAGAGTCTGCTAGAGAGGAAATTACTCTCCATACCAGTAGATGGCAGTATTACTCGTACCAAAAGGGAAAATCGCAAGTGAACAATAAACGTTTTTTTTTGATAACATGCACTGTGATTGTCGCTCTCAAAAAAAAAAAAAAGCACAGAATTGCATTTGATATTAGCCATTTGTCAGTGATTTCCACGAATATGTCGGCGAGTAAAAAGCTTGGCTACAATCATGCAGTGTGAACCCAGCATTATGCCGAACATCTAAATAGTCTCTCAATAATAAGACTGTGCTGCAAATTCAACATGCAAATTCAGTTGACTTAAAAGCTGCTCAATGACAGCTGGACATTTGCCGATAACCGACTGTCGATTTGGTGTAGCACACTCTTTGTTAGGCTGTCAGTTATTTCGGCATTCAGGGTGTTTCTATAGGACTGTTAAGGTGTTTTTTGAGTGCAGTTGGTAGTGTTCTTCATTCGTGTTATGAATGGAAGAGTTAAGCACTGAGAACGGTTCAACCCAATGGCGCAAAAGCAGATTATGATAATTCTAGACGTGGATGACAAAGATTTTTCACCTATTTGATCATTGACGCAAGTCGATTTGCTTACTTGAGGTGGAGATGGTGTCTGGGTTGAATGCTGTAAAATTGTGTTGTTGGACTTCTGTGTTTGTAGAAGTGGTGTTTGTATAATGCTCTGTGCCAAACTGGGCATTGTCGGTTGGAGAATGGTCTGCGCCTGCTAAAAATATAGAGAAAAACTCCAAATAAGATACTGTAATTTCACACATTTTCCTTACTGTAAAAAGAACTGACATTTCATGAATGTTCAGAGACCTGTGTGCTGATGGGATTGTTGGAAAGGCTGATGGGAAGCAGGATTTGTGTGGCAGGCTGAGCGTTGAGCGTTGTCTGCTGATGCAGCACTTGTGGTACATGCTGGGCGTTGATATAGAACTGCTGGACTGGGGTGTGGTGCCGCTGGGCTTGCAGCTCTTCCTGTTTCACACCTGTAGTTTGTGGCAGGGGACTCTGCTTGGAGTTGCAGCTTGGGGAGGCTCCATTCTCCTCTTTGACCTGGACTGATGGATTGGGTTCAGGCTGCTGCCCTACGCCCTGCTGACTCCTCTTCTCCACCTCCAGCTGCATCTTCAGCTCCTCCACCAGCCGCTGCTCCTGCTCCAGCTTACGCATGAGCTCCTCAATCTGGCGCTCTTTCTCGTGAAGGCGCTGGTCTTTTTCAGACACCTTGATGTCCATGGTCATGTCTTCGGGTGCAAGTTTGAGGGGTGAGGTGCCTGATGGTGGACGGGCTGGAGATAGCGTGCATAGAGCTTTGGTGGGACTGTCTCTGCTGTCCTCCATACTGATGTTGGAGGCCTCAGGAGAAACGGGTGGAGTTGTGCTCATGCTGTCAGGCTGCAGAGAAGCTTTGGAGATGTTTGCATCCATGGTCGTAGCAGATTGAGAGCTCTCCTGGTGGGTTTTAAGCCTTTCTATGAGATCGGTTTTGGTGCCTGATACGGGAAGTCCTCGCAATTTCAACTCCATCTTAAGCTCAGCCACCTAGAGGTTCAAAGAACAGCACTGTACTTCTGCATACTTATATGTTGTAGGAGCGGGGAAAAAAATCAGCATGTTACCCACCTTCATCTCATCTAGGTTGGTAGGCAAAGACCCGATTTTACGACCAATCACAGTGTTGTTGGGACGTGAAGGAGCCGCATTGGGCAGAGATACCACAATGGGAGTTTGAAGATTTGGGCTGGTGCTTAGGGTGATGTTGGGGCAGCTGTTCTGACTCTCGGCTACTGGCCTGTAGAGGAAGAAGGATTTTAAAGGCAATGGGAACTTCCTGTTTCCTCATCACTGACAACAAACGCTCTTTCTACACAATAGAACAGAGGTATATCTTGCAGCAACAGAAGCCAAAATGGAAAATAATTTGAGGAACTGCCGTACTACAACTGGGGTGATGACAGGTCTGTTAGACATGATTTGTCACTGAAACCATTATTTAAAGTCTGTTACTCATAGCACACAACGCTCACATTCTTTTCTGAGTTACTAGTCCTGCTGCAAAACAATCAGAATCATATGCAATTGCTCTGGTCCGTAACCAATGATTCAATTAACCTGACATTATGCAGGTGAACTAGCATTATGTTTTTATGCCATGTGCACAAAGTCTGCACTCTATGAAGTAAAGTGCCAAACTACAGTGCTACTGTAGCAAGTTGATGCACAGCACTTTTTATGGACAATTTGCACAATGTACATATAAAAGGCCAAATTTAGTTTTTGTATATACTGGAAAAATATACAGTGTTCGAGCCTCTGTTCAATATTCTCCTCCAAAATAATGTACAAATTGACGGTTATACAAAAACACCTATAAAAGTGCTCACTGTAGGCTATGCTATACATTGATGCACACAATACTATCCTAAAGACAGAAAGAACAAAATCACTAAATAATAATAATAATAATAATAATAATAATAAGAGGTATAATGTTTTGCAAGAGCACATGTGTTCTATACTTCTATTCATGTTTCTCATAACAATTGTATTATGTGTTAAATGTATGATTTCAATTAAAATATTTCTAACTATTTAAAGCTAATTTATTTATTTATTCAAAATTAGTATTTTAGACAAAATTATACTATCAAGTCTGCTCAATGTGTATGCAAGTCTTTTTGCAAAATGCAAATACTACATTTTTAACACTTACAACTAGGGTTGGGCTAGTAGGGATGTCAACCAATTTGGCATCGTACGATGTCTAATGTGAAACATCGCGATGGACAATAGCATCGTCGTCGTAGGCAGCGGTTGTTTAGTTGTAACTAAAACATCAAGCCCCGCCCCACGACTGACAAAAAAAAAAGAAATCACAGCGTTTGCGCGCGCAGGTGAGAGAGGATCGAGAGCAGGAATGATCATGATGACATATCAAGCGCGTGCGAGGGTTTGAAATGAGCTTGCGGGCTCCCGTTTCTTCACATTTACATCTGTTTTTCTCTCGCGGAAATTATTTACAGCATCAGTGGTGCGCTCGCTTATTAATGGCATAGATTTGCTGCCATAGATTAAGTTTCTCGCGAGCTGGTTGCTGCTGCTGCTGCGGGGGGAGGATCGCGATGCCGGCTCAGCATCGTTATGTCCATCAGCTGTAAAATGCATGCATTGGAGGAAAACATTAAACGTCGCACACGTCTAACATCAAATAAAGTTTAAAAAAGCTTGTGCTGTCCACATGTCTTGCAGCAAGGCTTTTTTGTTCTCATAAATGTGTTTTTCATCAATGTAAAATTACATCACTGACAGAGTTTACCAAATAAACAGAAATTAAATTTGTTCCTGTTTATCCAGATCCAAACAACATGTTATGACACTGAAAGAATAATCAGCAAAGTGTACTCATGTTGTATCATTCTGTTATGTAACATGTTAATTATTAAACAAATGTGCTTATGCGAAGGGTTGCATGTTATGGTGGACACTAAACTGGAAGTGTGACATACTTGAGTGGTGCTGGTAATATGGCCTGGTAATTGTAATGTTGTTGCTGTTGATTGAGGATCTGGAGCTGCAGGAACTGCTGCTGTTGCTGAAGCAGCCTGGCATATGCCGAGTCCATCGGGGCTTCATTGGGTTCCTGCTTCTGGTCGGGTGGGATGTACTGGTGATACTTGAGCTTTTTAATTCGCGGTTTGGGTTCTTTACTCTTCTTGCTTCGGCTCTTGTCACCGGACTGTTTGGGCTGGCTTTGCTGCATGAAAACAAGGACAGAAGAACTGAACAAAAGGTGTCACCTCAAATCCCAGAATCAACACCCTTGCGCTTTGGCATGATATCATGTCTCTCTGCTTTGTGATTTTAGGTAATCCCTATAATGCCTTAACGAGCACAGTTAATTTGCTAACAGAGATGTCAGCGCTACATGAATATGAAGCTGAGAGATTTGTGGGCAAAACGGCAAGTTTGAAACTGCTCTGACTAGGTGGGACTAGGTGAACATCTACTTAAAATCACAGGAAGAGGAAACAGGATGCATGAAAGGGACATGACCCTCATTGTTCCTAAATATTGAGTCACAGGATACACATGAAAATGGTTTGGCTTCTGGGGAAGGGAGTTGAAAGTCATCAGGATGTAATAACACACCATTTCAAGCCAGCTTATGTGTGAGCATGTTCCCGAAGCTCCACTGGGTCAGCAGTGACCCTCTGTCATGGAGTAAATATGCAGAGTATGCTTTGAAGGCATGGATTATGATAAATGCGCAAGTTATTGCCTGACTCCTGTTTCTATGTCCTCAGCTACAGTTTGTTCTTCTCCGCTTGATTAGTGTGATTAGTTCTGTCTCCAATTGAAGACAGAAGACGGCTGCTAGCACTTCTAGCTCTGCATCCGCTACTCTTCTGAAAATTATTTGGCATGAGGTACCTTTGACAGGTTGTGTAAACAAGGTTTTTAGATTGACAAGCAACAGCTCTACTGCTCTCCTGTCATTACGCTGTGGTACTGTATGCAATCTTTCTTTCTTTTTTTTATTTTTATTTTTTTACAAAATTCAATTCAAACTATTGTTCAAACGTTTAAAGTTAGTATGATTTTTTTAAAAAAATCTATTAAAATCTAACTTTGTTTTTAGCAAGGATGCATTAAATGTATCAAAAGTAAAAGTAAAGATGATTATAATAAATACTGTTGTTTCAGTTTACACAAAAAATATTAAGCAATTATTGTAACTGATGAGAACAATAAATGTTTTTTGAGCAGCTAAGCATCATATAATATTGATTTCTGAAGGTTTATGCAACGCTGAAGACTGGAGTAATGATGCTGATAATTCAGCTTTGCCATCAAAGCCATAAATTACATTAAATGGATAAAAACTGTAAAAATATTTCACAATATTACTTTTTTTTCTCCTGTATTTTGGATCACATACATGTAACCTTGTATGTTCTTTCAAAAACATGTTAAAAATCTTGCCTACCCCAAACATTTGAATGCTAGTGCATATACAACTCTAAAATAGTGATCATAAAACATTTTTATAATCTATCTTGGACTCATTTTTCAGTCTGACTATGAACAGCATTATCAATTTTATTACCTCTTACTCTTTCAGTTTCACAGACAGTGTGGTATATGTCATTAGTTAGCCGTTTGCTTTTGTGAAATTAGCCAGTAATGTGCTGAGTCACTGACCCTTATCTCAAAAAATAAACATAGGCAGGAAATGACATCATGGTGGTTAGTACTTATGGTTTACCTTCACAAGGGTGGGTGCAGGCTTTGTGGGAGCAGCGGCAATGATTGTCTGAGGGGAAGTCATTACTCGACCATCTTCTACTGCTGTTCTGTTCAGGAAGTCTAAACTCTGGGTTGTAGGTGGACAAAGTTGATAAACAAGATTAAAAGCCGTATGGCCATAAGAAGAGATAGAGACGTATAAATATAACCAGCAACACAATGTTGATGTTTGGATAATTTGTAGAGAAAACAGACACTACTTAGCTCCTCTGGAGAGCTTCATACTTTAATAAAAGCATTCTCTATCAGATTTTCTTTTTTTTATCATAAGCTAACTGTAAATATTAGAACTGAATATTTCTGAACTGGTAATCAGTGTAGACATGGATCTGGGGACCGTTAAGACACTGACCTGGAGTTTGGAGCCAGTTGGAGGCGAAACATAGGATGGATCGGGCAGTCTGGCTTCTACAGGAGAAGATGCAGAGCCTTGAGACTCATGACTAGCTGGCTGCTCTGGAGACAGAGCCTCACTGCTGTCCTCATTGAAGTTATAAACATCTAGTTCTCCAACTGCAGTGTCAAACAAACAAAAACACACAAAAGCAAACCAAAGCAAAAAACAAAACAAAACAAAAACAAAGCAAATGAACAAAACACAAAACAAAACTATTTAGTAACTGATTTCCTTTCCTTAGCAATTCCAGTTAATTTAATTAAGGTTTAATTTTTTTTTTTACCAACGTCAACAGGCAGAATGTTCTTCTGCACCAGTTCCATTGGTCCGGGCCTCTGTGCAATCTTCTCATTGAGGTCATCTGCTAGACGTGCCCTTTTTAGTTTCAACTGCGTGGCTTGCAAAGAAGGCTCTGCGTGGGTTTCTGAAATACAATAAACACCATTCAACACTTTACTAAAGCTGTGTGATAAGCTAAGCAACCCAGGAATTGAAACAAAAGACTCTGACAATGGTCCTAAGAGCTAAAAATCACATCTGTTCGATCAGGTAAAATGTAACCTTGTCACCTTGTAAAATGTGCATACGGACAAGTTCAGCGCGGTCGGGTCTGCTGCGGATTTTATGCTTCAGGAAATTCTCAGTCTGTGTGATGAAAATGCAATACGAATAAATGAATTAAGAATTTCCATGAAATACATGTGGGGGTGTTCCAGAAAGCAAGGTTAATTTATCATCTTTTAAACCCTGAACTCTCGGTTGATCAACCTAAACCTTTGAAGTATGCTGGTGCCAAAATTACAAAATGTAATTATTCCTGGATAACACGCAAGGCATTCTCAACAGAGCAACGAATCGACGAGTCTATATGGAAACCCACCCTATGCTGTTTCTTTCTTCTTCTTCTGTTCAAAGGTCCTAACTTGTGGTAGTATGGCTGCTTGCATACCCCGAAAGTTCTCTCCGTTTTTGGAACTGAAATTTGAAGTTATGTGCTTACTCTTAAACCTATCCAGGTATCTCACATAACCTGCTTTCTGGAACAGCACCCTGGTATTGTTCTCACAGCACTGTAGTAGCGGTCAAACATAGAAATATCCCTACACTTTGTATTATAAGTGTTTGAATCTTACCCTTGCCCTCTCCAGACTTCTGACCTGCCCGTGAAATGCTGGAGGTGTCTTCAGCGCTGGAAAGAAAAATATATTCAGAGGCTTCATTTCCAAACAAGAAGTCAACTGGCATTATTTAATATCCTGTTATATAACACACAGTGTCATCATGGCACAAAGCTTTTTTTTTAAATTGGTGTGTGCTAAAAGACTTCTGCCTAAAGCAAGGTTCATGCAGTTACACCCTAAAAAAAACAAAAACAAAGATATATATATATATAAACATATATAAAAGATATATATATATATATATATGTGTGTGTTTTCTTAAGTAAATATTGAGGAAACATTTCTGCTGATTATTTCAGTGGGTGTTGAACTGTCATACATTCAAGGTAAACAGGAAATTAGTGCCCTGTCATAGTCACCGTGGCTTGATTAGCAAAGACTCACCAAGATTAGTCGCAATATCACTAACCAAGCGTGGCTTCTTAAATAGTCTGCTGCACTTACAACAACACTTTCAGGAAAGGTATAAGCCTGACATTCATATGATTAAAGAATGCAAGAACTGGTCTTTGTGGGAGAATCTGAGCCATTAAGCACTGACTAAAGGCCGGGAGGTAACCACAGATCTTGCTGAGCAAAAGTGCAGGCCTAGTCGCTGACTCACTCTTGTTACTCTTGGAGCTTGGACCATGACGTTAGGGGCCCTATAGAGATGGCAAGCACTGAGAGAGCAGGACAGCCCCCGCTGTTCCAGACAGACATCAGTCACACTATTGTTCTATTTCTCCTTCCTTATCGGTTTGTATCCTCAACAGACGCTTTCTTTTATTAGAGCTGCTCTCCTTATCAACATGCATAACTTTCTCCATCTCCCTTTTGTCAAAAGTGTAATCTACAAAAAAAAAAAAAAAACTCTGTCTGGAGGTAAATATGTCCCACTTTATGAAGAATAACTACAGTGTGTGTGTGTGTAGAGCTTAGGTGATAACGGGAGCGGCACTTTGTTAATAATGCTGGATTAGGAGTTAAAATAACAAGGAAGTAGATCATTTGTCTAATATATTTTTTCAAGTCTACTGCATGTAGGCTGAATCTATCTAAACATTAATAGTTGACAGGTGAGCGTTATGTTTCCGTGAAGCATGCATACTCACGTGGCATGATGCCCTGGTCTGCGAGCTGCTCGCGTGTGCGCCTCTGCTGTAGTCTTAACTGAAGCACTGTGGAGTGAAAACAGAAAAACAGATTGTCTACTTTTAAAGGGATAGTTCAGCCAAAGATTGCAATTCTGTCATTAATCTCTAACCGTCATGTCGTTCCAAACCTGTAAAACCTTCAATAATCTTTGCTCCACAAATTAAGATATTTTTGATGAAATCCGATAACTTTCTGACTGTATAGACAGCGACGCAACTGACATGTTCAAAGCTAAAGGTAGTAATGACATTGTTAAAATAGTCCATGTGACATCAGTAGTTCAACCTACTTTTTTGTGCAGAGAATTAAATAACTACTTAATTCAACAATATTATGATTTAAACGTGACCGTTGCATTGCTTTCTATGCAGGGACAGAGAGCTCTGGGATTTCATCAATTTGTGTTCTGAAGTTTAACAAAGAATTGAATGGGTTTGGGCCGTGAGGGAAAAGGTTTAGTAATTAATGACAGAATTATCCGTTTAACTACAACCATAGAAACTGAAATAAAACAAATTAGTAAAAGATATGTTCTTTCAACAAGTTGCCAAGATTTAGCTTGATGTACTTGAATAACTAAACTGACACACACACACACACACACACACACATATATATATATACATACATATATACACATATACATATATATACACACATATATACACATATACATATATATTACACACACACATATACACATACATACATACATACATACATACATACATATATATATATATATTTACAGATACTGAATTTTGGGTTTTTATTGGTTGTCCGTTATAATCATCACAATTAAAATAAATAAACACATGAAATATGTCAGTCTGTGTGGAATGAATATATATACAAGTTTCACTTGAATGAAATTAGTGAAATAAATAAAATAAAAATAAAATAAAAATAATTTAAATTAAAACGAAAACAGAAAACAAAAACTGATTCAAAATACTAATAAAATAATAAAATACTATAATAATATTTCAATTATACAAAAGTAATAGCGCTGAAAAGAAAAAAATATATTCCTACCTTGTTTATAGTTTTTAGGAATGTAACCACCATATTCAGTGTTTTGTTTATATTCCTTGCCAAAACACAAATCATGATGTGTGGTAATTTATAGTAGTTAATTTATCTCAAATTATAAAAATTTTTTCAACAGCCTTGTAGTAAAAGAGGAAATCTAAATTTGAAGGTATGCATAATTTGAATAGCAAATAGTTAATAGTGGTAGTACTGCATAGTTTCTGGTAATAAATCATATTAGAACTTCACAAATAATCCACAACATTTAATCTCTCATCCAAAATGTTTAGTGGATGAAGGTCAACCCGAGATTTGTACTTCAAATGAAATGTATTAAAAGTATTAAAAAAACTCTACAGTTTTGACCTCAAAAGCAAACATACAACAGAATGCTGTTTAGAGAGATCAACAACAGGCCAAAGCACAAAATAATAAACACTGCAATGGTCCTATCAATTTCTGGAGGTGATGTCATCTGAACTCTTGGCATTGGATTTGCTGCCCTTAAAAAGCTAAATGCAAGGTGTTACACTTTGGATGAGTAGGCATCGGTACACTAACAAACAAAAACAACAAAAAGACAACTGATAAAAAAAATAAAATAATGAAATTCAAGCCGTTATGCACAGCCTATTAGATACACCCTGAATGCAATTTAACCAACCTAACAAGACGTCTCGGTTTATACATTTCAAAACACACAAGTGTAGGCATGTTGGTTGGAGAGAATAACACCACTCCTCTGCAAAACATTTCAAGCGGAGGATGGCAGTCGATCATGACAAATGGGACAGCAGACCCCCGCTTGCACCCGTCATCGGCACTGGGAGCACAGAGCCCAGCCGATTGGCTGCAGAATGAGGCCTAGCACACCCAGTTCTGCTGAAATCCCAGGAGAGAGACCACTCTGTCTGACTCACCCCTTCTAAAATAAACCCAGCCGTTGTGAGAACAAGCCCTGGGAAACAGAAGAGTTTAGAAATGGCATTGGGGGGGGTATGTTGAACACATACATTCTGCATCACAGCTGAATAAAGAGTGGACAAACTGAAGGAGGGGACCTCTACTAACAAAAAAAACCCCACTGCTTGGAACAATCTGTCCCGAATTATCTGCGCCAGGAGGTTCTCTGGTGGGTTTCAATATTAAAGCGGTTATCCATTACTAATCAAGATCCGTGCCACCACCAAGCGGCTTTCACAGAACAATGTGCCCAAAGGAGCTTGATGGAAGAGTAATACCATAATCATCTTCACGTCAGTACGCCGGTATATGACATGCCTGCAGTCATCCCAGTGTTTGTTGAGCTGATGTCATTCCTGATGTTCTCTGCTGAACCCTGACCGACCTTTATCTGGCTCCAGGCCTCTCTTGAACTGTACAATAAACAAAACGCAGCTTAGATCCTCGTACGTCTCACTTCAAGACCCTCTCGAGATTTAGTTTGAATCCAAAACCAAGCCTAAAGTTGTCACATTTATCACAGTTTGCCTTTCTGGGGGGGCGGAATAGGGTTCAAGTTACTCAAATTCGCCACGTTGACTAACAGAAAGCCACTTGGTTTAAAAGTAACTTCTGTTTTTTTTAATTGACAACAAACAATGGATCTATTTTGCCCTCAAAATTGCGCTAATATGACCGCACCTTAACGCAACCAGACGCTATCGTAAATTTAATGAATGAGCTGTGTTATGGCTACCAAGCCTGTTAATGTTGACTAAACTGAAGCTGTTTAAGAAACACTCTGACACTAACCTGGACTGTGTTGACATTACCCTTGCAAAAAAATACTTCTGCTTGCAGAGCTCCAGAGGACTGTAGAGAATGTATGATAAATGAATATACCATTTGGGTTACGGTTCACTGATGGGAACCATCCCAACGACCAATAACTCTCGCAGGTGAAGCCGTATACAGTGTACACTAACAGTGAAGGCTGTAGAGATATCTGTATGCACTTGAAAGCCTGTGAAGAGGTGTTACTCCCATAAGGCATTAAAAGCAGATAAACTTCCTGAACAGGCATGGTTAGCCAAGATAAATTATTAACTGAATGATGAGGTAATGTTTGGTTGTTAGTTTGAGCGAAAACCTGGATATTAATGCAAAAGATATCAAATGAAACCAACATCAGACAGCTAAAAAAAAAAAAACAACAACTAACAACCATACAATTTTTATGACATTTGATCAGATTTGATATGACATTTTTAAATCACATCTTCGCAACATGTGTTCCAGTAATAATTACCAGGTGCCTCACTCGTAGTCTTTCACTCGTGTTTAGCGTCAACCTCCCCATTTTAATTCATGCAGACATGGAATTTGAAAAAGATTTCAAACTATTTGCATTTACCCCTGCAGACACTCAAGGTCTCCACTTCAAGGCAGGCCATGGAGCTGAGAGACGGATTGGAGAGCTGCCGTGTCTGGAGTCCCATGGATTTCTGTGGGAAATGAGGACCGAGGCAAAACGGCGACACCTGGCAGAAAAGTCCCCAGCGTTTTGGTTGACCGAAAACCGTTCCGACAAGTTCCTTCAGCCGTTCTGCCTCTAGACTGCTGGTGTTTGTGGGTGTGTAGTTCTCAGCGAGAGTCGGCGCTCTCTGCAGTGCTTCAGCTCTGGCTCCGTTACTGACTGACAGGAGAGGCGGGACTACAGAGCTGCAGGAGTTAACCCTCAACAGCACTGAACACTGCTTAAAAACAATCCTAAAGCTAAATTATACTTCGACAATAAAGAGGAAGCCAATGCAAAAATAAACATATACAACCACAACTTCTCATCCTTCTATTATACGCAACTTCAGCTTTAGCAGTGAGTAAATTAACTTTGTACCTTTTTTCTTCTCTTGTCAACATGTTGTCATGGAACAAAAATGACAAAAACAACCAAGCAGCACCCCAGGGATATCTTAGTTTGTCTCCATCACTGTCAGTGTGGACATATTCAGGATTTACAGATTAAGAGTCAACATTCTCATTTGTATTTCAGCAATCTGCCTTTCTAATAAAGCACTGTTTTTCATGGGGATTCAATGCCATTAAATTTCTTATCTACATCCAGGGATGTTTCTTTCATAGTCGCTGGAAATTAATATTGCGGAGAGGGAAAGAAAATGTTTAAACAAAGCCTATCTGAATCAGCCAATGTGATAAAACACAATGGTACAGGAACGTCCCAGGGGAAGGGAATAGGGAAAGCAGTCCCAGGCCCACAGAGGCCCCGTATGGTGTAGTTTATTAAGGGAACTACATATTTAGAGAGTGGGCTGTGTGAACAAATAATTGGTCCTTAACAATGTTGGGAAGGTTAATCTATTCAAAATCTGATAAGCAGTGTAACTATTTCAATTACTTTACTAGTTCCCTTACAAAGTGTTCACATACTAGGCATTCCTATTATCAAATACAGAGTGGATCAGAACACAAGGGTCTTGAGACGCTTTTAACCTCCTTAAAAATGTTTCTTTACTTAATCGCTTATATTTGGTATGTTTGGACTGCGTGACCCTTTAAAGTTATATTATTATTATTAAATTGGCATGCTATCTGAAAAACAGAGCCCATCGGCGGACACTCAAAAATAAAATATAAATAAATGATTGGGTTCAACTATATTTTAGCAATAACCCATCCAAGAGTCTTATGTGAACTCACTGCACAAACAGATCCAACCAAAGATTACTGTGAAAACAATCCATTTCCACTGAATTGTAATGAGACAATATGTCAGTATAACTTAATGTGTATGTCTCCAGATAACTTGTGGGAACATAGCCATAAATGCTTCAGTAGGGGAATTCGTGAACAGCGGTGACGTTAAGTTTCATTACAACTAGGCGGGTGGGTTGAAAAGAGGAAGGATGGGTATGGTCTGTCCTCCAGCCAGAGCAGGAACGGATCATGTTGATTCAGGCCAGTGCATCAAACTCTCTATGAGTTATATCATTATATCTTTAGGCAGCAGCGGGCAGGAATCAATTATGTGAAAATACAATGTTCCTTTAAAGGTATTTAATGGTGCAGTTATTCTGATAAATGACATTTACTCCAACTCATAACTTAGTATCTCAAAGCTGATAAAAAGCAGAAATGATGCCTTGTAATAGGATTTATTGCGAACCTCTTTCAAGTTTATCATCTCGTGCTGAATGTTATGAGGTGGTCTGTTGCACATTAGGTTCTCATGAAGTACAACTTGTTCCAGGGCTGTAACCACATGACACTGACAGCGGTGCCCCCCAAAATTCATAACTGTGCTCGATCGGATTGGGTTTTCAATGCCATCCATCCTTTATTCAAAGGTTTGCTAACATCTTTCCCTTCAACAAATATCCGTCTAATGCATCAAAGTAAAACACTTTAATATACATAACAAACTCCTGGAAACACAAAAGATGAATATAAATCAAATAAAATAAACAAATAATATGAAAAATTTTCTTTAGGTTTATAGATCTAAAAATACTAGTATGGTTAAAACAAATACTAAAGTATTTTCCAAGTAATATATATATATATATATATATTGGGGGCAGTCATGGATAGGGAGTTGGGCTTGTAACTTAAAGGTTGCGGGTTCGAGTCCCATGTCCGGCAGAGATTGTGGGTGGGGTTAGTGAATAACCAGCGCTCTGAGGTGGTATTGAAGGTGGAGAGAGTCCCGTCTGAATAGAGCTACAGTGTAATTCGGCTAGGTATACATCCGTGCTAAAATATCAAGGTGAAAGTCATCATAGCTTGCGTAGTATAGACCCAGATCCCAACACAACTTTGTGAATAGATTAACGACGATATTTTTTTAAACATGCAATAAAAGTCTCGCGCTAACACAGCATGTTAACGCAGATAACGGCCCACCACTAACCTCTAGACATTCGCAAAAATCAGCAAATAAACAGGGTGATTTAGAGATCATGGATATATCAATGGATATGAAACTCTGACTCATTTAGACACTTCATTATATTTCTACACCACAATCCTGAGAAACTGCTGATTGACACAGAATCAGACTAAGAAAATCATGTAGTGGGGTCAGAAATACACACATCCCTTGTGAGGACTCTGTTTACTTCCCTTCTGTACTAAATTTCTCAGCAGCTTGAGGACACACTGACATTTTCAAGTCTATAGGGAGTGAGACATGACCATTTCTTGCGGCCGGATAGATGTCAACGTGTCGTTCGAAAAGGTTCACTGCCATTCCGTCCACTGGGCCTTCCCATTAGTGCATTCTTAAATGGGTCCAAATACCACAAAAACATTTCCAAAGTAAAACTATGGACGGGATTGTGAAAAGCCAGACAGAAGGTAAAGGCGATAACATCAGAGTGACTGAAGTTCAACATCACTTTTTAAAATGGCCAAATGAAAAGGAGAGAAAGGAAAAATACTCATCCTCAATGCCATAAACTGTTCTGAGTGACTTTCTTCCTTGGAGCACAAAAAGAGAAATTTTGAATAATGCCTGTTTGCTGTTTTCTATAAAATAATTAATGGGGACTTGATGGAAACAAATCACTGGGTTTTGTAAAATGATAAATGGATTCACAGAAAAGAACAAAAAGACTCAAAAGAACAACTTGTTTATAAAGCAAACACTGCTATTTCTCTCATAGGCACTATATGGGAGGATGTTGCATAGAGCGCTTTTTTATTTGACATAATTCTGAGCCTATTAAAGTTCTTTAATAATCAGCTGACTTGATATTTTGTTAGAACTGATCCTTCATGTGCATGAAAGACACATTCAAATGTCACCTGAGAAGCGTTGATTACTGTAAATATCAGTTTTCCAGCCTTACAAAGTTGCCGAATCATTATTTGTTTTTTGCTGTTTTGGGTGAATATTTGATATTGGAGAAGTTGCATCACTACACAAAATAATAAAGGAATCAAACAGCCATAGCATGAAAATAATTACCAGCTTATTGTCCGGCATTGTCCAGAATGTTACGTTACTGTATTTTTAAATAATTTTCATTACTTAACCCTAGAAATCCTACAAAACTCATTGGAACCTATCCAGCTTTGGAACCTACGAGGTTGTATATATAACGTATAAAATAATGTTTATTTTATGAATGATGAACTGTTCCTTTGAGCTTCAGCCAAATGAAAACCACAACATCACTGCAAGCCTAAGAATCCTCTATATCTGAGGATTTAGGCAATCATATTTGACGCAAAATCTATCACGCTAGTTTACCAGTCGTGCACCCTAACATGAGCCAAGAACACTTTGGAAAAGAGTTAAAGGGAGCACTTAAGACATGATTACATGCTGGCATTCACACGCAATTCCTGTGTAATTCCCAACGTCTTACCGCAAACAAATTTCTCAACCTTTTGGCAGGCCTTATTTTCTCAGTGTCAAATCGGGGCGGTAGCTTAACGGATGAGGAGGAAATAGGAGCTTGGGAGCAGAGTTATAGCCTACGGGCCTGACCAAATGGGCTCACTCACCATTCTTGCGCTCTTTAATGGGTGGAAGGCTCTGAGTGGGCTGCAGAGACAATTCCTCCAGGTCATGGGTCACCGCTTCGCTCCGTGGGCTCGGCACCAGCACCCCCAGTGCGCCCGAGTCGCCCCCCACTACCAGACTCTCCTGGGGCTCCATATCTCCTCAGGGGGAGAGGCAAGGGTCTCTCCCTGGAAACTACCACAGTGGTTCAGAAGACTGGCGGGAATCTCGAACTACACTCTGCCAGAAAAATAAAGAGAAAAAAAACAAAAGGCTTTTAAGTGGTTTGCAGCCCTTGTAAACATTAGAAAGCCCTAATGGATCTTAAAGTTGTTGTTGTTGGGGTGTGGTGTGGTGGCAAAACTAATTTACTAGTGTGTCTGATTGTTAATAAACTTTAAACGCGCCAGAAATGTGTCTCAAAGGTTAATGCATCCATTCGTATCACATTACTGAGATCCAAAATACTTTTTGTTGTAAACTGGTAAACTTCTTTTAATAGCTTGATCTATTAAAAATCTGACCAGGCAATTTCCCAAACTTGAACTATCCACTCGTGTGCATTTAATCAAGTAAGTTTGATGGTCCCCCCAGTTAACCTATGAAGAAAGCTCTTAAATCCTGATGGTTGATGTTTAAAAGTGTAAGTTAAGTATAAGTCTTATTGTGGCTCCAATCCAAGAAAGTTATATGGGAGTATATCCAGGCAGCATGTCTGGCCCAGCTGTTTAATGTGTTATTCTGACAGATGCTTTACATCTTAGTACACTGAAAGGGCACTTAGGACAACTTTGTCTGTAATATCTGCTACATCTAATTTTGCAATGTACTCCTCTTGAAAATATACGTAACCACATTTCACGGTTCAGGCATGGAGATTTATAAAATTCAACGTCACACTGCATTTTAACAATCAACATATCAGGAATACCTGTATGATTAGGTTAAACACCCACAACTAAAATGCATATTCACCAAAGTCTATTAAAACTAAAACAAAATAAAACACTGCTTTAAAGAAACTTTATTGGCTGTAGTTCTATCACTGGGATGTGGAACTGATATTTCTTAATTGCATCATTTCTAGCATTTCCATGTCAACAATACAAGGTTATAAAATTATAACTAGCAAACACTTGAATTTCATGACTCAGTGGCTCCAAAAATGACTCTGAAACAACACTTAAAGACACAAATAAACAAAATATGGTGAAAGGGTCATTGTCCTGAAATTCGTGTTTGTTAAAAAATAAATATGACCTCACATTGTGTCAAACATGTTTGCTGAAACTTTTATCGCTTATAAAAAATGTTGGATTAGGTTAGAAAATGTTAAGCTAGTTCATAATAAAGCTATTATTATCTGGTTTCATATGCGGAATTTCAGAATTGTACTGACTCTTCTGTTGAAAGTACGCAGACAAATATGCTTTTCTTTGGAATGATATAAAATGAATTTAATATGCATTGTGCATGATGTCTGCTCAGAATGCACAGTCTGTTCTCTTTCTAGAAGGATGACAACTAAAGAAGCAGCATAAGAGCAGACCGACTGACTGATGGGATGTGGAGCTATAGGTATCCAGCTATGCAAATGCTCCTGTCAAAGACTAATCCTGCACTTGACTGTTCTATCCATCCATGCCAAGCTGAAAACAAAGTGGAGTTTGGCAAAACCACAGCATCTGCTTATTCCACCCTGACTGAGTCTGTCTGGATTACTTCACATCGAGTTTTTACAAGGATGGAGGTTTGTCTATGTGCTATGTGTTGAACTGGACAAAAAAAGAAAGAAAAAAACAAAAACAAAGGAAAGAGGGTTTGTTTTGTTGTGAGAGAAGACTCTTGCTTCACTGAAACACCCACTACCTTCTCATGGTGGTGCTCTTCTCTCTGGAGACTTCAGTTCAGGAATGCTGAGAACGAGTACAGGTACATCCCTATGGGTGCATGCGTTTGTTCTGCAGCCATGAGTCTCACGACAGCCAATGAGTGATTACGGGCTGGCGTTGACTTGGCACAAGTGTTTAAAACATCCTCCACCCACTGTGCGGTTATCTAGAAAAATCTAGTTTCTATAACAGCCGCCATAAATAAAAAGATCTAGTGACGCTTTTACAATGCTATCGTGATATGGAGCACTTGAGAGGTGCAGTGTACAAAAGATAACCTCAGTAAAATAACATTTGGCTTAGTTATTATTACGTTTTGCCTACCATAGAATCTTGTCATCCAGTTTCTAGTTTTTAATATATGCACACTACATGCGCACATACAATGGTTAAGTATTCAAGACCCCCTTAAATGTTTCACTCTTTGTTAGCCATTTGCTAAAATCATTTAAGTTTCCTCATTAATGTACACACAGCACCCCATATTGACAGAAACACACAGAATTGTTGACATTTTTACAGATTTATCAAAAAAAGAAAAACTGAAATATCACATGGTCTTAAGTATTCAGACCCTTTGCTGTAACGCTCATATGTTTAACTCTGGTGCTGTCCATTTCTTCTGATCATCCTTGAGATGGTTCTACACCTTCATTTGAGCCCATCTGTGTTTGATTATACTGATTGGACTTGATTAGGAAAGCCACACACCTGTCTATATAAGACCTTACAGCTCAC
>JAUMHI010000035.1:6816237-6826848 GCA_032359435.1 Enteromius unitaeniatus
GCCAGTTCTCCTCTGGCCAGACGACCAGCACCTAATCTCCAGGTGATTAAATGCGTGTTAAATAGGTAAAGAATTATTCTTTATAATTAAAGAATTATCTGTGGAGTTTGTCCTGGTGATCTGACTTCTGATAAGAACCACCTCCTATACCTGAGAGCTTAGATCTGAAATAAAGATGGACAAAATTAGTAGAGGTGGTGAAAGGGACAGAGGAGGGATGCAAAGAATGAGATGCCGGGTAAGGGAAGTTAGCCCTATTTAAAGGAATATCTCTTGGCTCTGATAGGATGATCGGATAATGGGCTGATTAGGTAATAAGTGTCAGCTGCGGTCAATCATTCGTACGCACTCCTCACAAAATTTGTTTATCTCTAAACATAATGTAATAATAACTTTCTTTATTGAGATGTTGTATTAAAGCAATATCATGCTCACCATTGCCCTGTTGGCCTGAACATTCAAAACAACACTCGCTCATTTGACATTGCTTAAATAATCATTATTTGGCAAAAAAGTAGTGGTAATTGTGTGTTTAATAAGCTGTCTCATGAAAGTGTCTTTTGAGGATATCGTCACAAATACAGTGTGTCATTATGTGAGGTCAAAGGGGTATCTCACAATGGATTACCTAATAGGCACCTCTTACTAATGGTCATCTAAGCTGTTTTTCAGCTGTTGTCATGACAACCACTTTTTTCTGTTCCTGCATCCTGAGTGTGCCAAATAGTGATACAAAAGAAAAAAAGTGGCTTGTCAGCCCATCTGCAGACACCCCACATCCAATTCCTCTCATCGCAAGCAACTTCAATTTGGCAATTTCATGGTAAAAGCATTAGAAAACCAAGAAGAGCTTGCAGCCCTTCTATCTGGAGGTCTACGATTTGAATTTCAATAGATTTTTGGGGGCACATTGAAAGAGCATTGGCACTCTATATAGTCAACTATAATTGGCCAAATATTACATGTAAAATACAGAAAAGGTCTAAGACTGACTTGAAACAACCACAAATTGGTGGATAGCACCCACCCCTGACAAATACTGAGCCCAACACCAAGCAATGGCTTGAAGTGAGGTAGCTTGCAACTACACCTATGACATTAACAAACAACAATATGAACCTTCAAAAACAATGTGAACATGATGTTGTTCTCAAAGAGCTTGGTACTCAGAATAACAAAAGCCTGTTTCAGAGGCTCTCCACTCATTTTGCCATGTGGGTTGAACACCCACTCCTGTCCAAAATGTGTCATGCGTGCTGAACTCACATCCCTCACCAGCAAACACAACAGTCATCAGCGCAACACATTTGCCAGTGCTCCACACAACACTGCCATGTGCTCACATATACCGGTTAAACCGTGTCAGATCCATAGCATAAAGACATAAAAGCATTTCTTTTCAGTGTGAACTGCACACTGCATCTATTTTTATTAGTCAAAAAAGCCTACACTACACAAAGTACCACCATTTGTCTGCCAACACCATAAAACCAGAAAAATAAATATTAAAAAGTGTTTAAAAATAATAAATGTTGCATTTTTTTCCCCGTTTATGGCAATATTAGCCCATTTGAGTGTTTCCGTTTACCTGTGTACAATCAAAGATTCTGGTGGTCTTTTGGGTCTCCACATGATATTCAGTATCCAGAATCCTGGAGCAAAATCCTATGGTTTTGACAGAAGAAAAAAAATCAGGTGAATCATGCTGAAGGGTGCTTCAAAACAGGTGCGTGTTAAGAGAACAATGGAGTCTTGACACTTTCAATTACCCAAAGGCTCTAGAAAGGTTGAATTAGCATGAAATCTAAAGGAATGCTAGTATTCTTTTCCTCACAGTGCATTAACAGATTTTATGAGATCTTAATATGGAGGAAGCTGCTCCATAATGCTGTGCCTTCGCATGTGACTCACTGAGCTTATAGAGAGAATAAACCAATGTAATGAAAGTGCAATACACATTCTGTATATTGCACAGTGGGTGCACTAGGCTCAGAGAACGGTGTACATGGAAGCGGTTTTTAAAAACCTGTTAATTTGCTATGTGATCCTGATTGCCTCATTGCTTAATAGACCGTAATTACAGGGCCATTGCAGAACTTGAAGATATACTCCCGCGCATCAATCTATTCTAGTTGACTCTATTATCTACACAAGAAAGGAAATATAAGTTAAAATTCCACATTTTCCTAAACTAGAATCATTTTAGAGAGCTAAAGTGTGTCAGTGAGAGCTGTGCTAATCTGTCATGCAGTACAGTAACATATAACCATGTTGCATTATTAATGGTAATGATGTAATCTAAATGACACATAATCAGGCTATAATTGTCACAGACGCTGGATCTGTGTCAAGCCATATCATTGATCTGAACGTGCCGCTCCAAATAACCAGTCAAAGAATATTCCTGTGATATTCTTTCTGTATAATTATCATTAGACTCTGAATTCATTGTTTTTTCTTTTGCTTGAAATGTTTTTGTCTATTTATAGCTGTTTTTTTTTTCTGTGATTTTAAATATTATTTTGAGCTCAAAATAACCACTCTGTGTGCATGAATGTCATTGGCTGCCATTTTTTTTTCAAGAGCCCTTTGGCTATCAATCTAACCACTACCAGGTCTCTCAGAACAAAAACGTTTCAGCCCACTAACCTTGAAATTATAAAAAGTGCTTCTAAAAAAATCTCTAGAGAGAGCAAAAAATATTTGAGTTCCTCAGGCATTATGTCTGAAAATACTGTATATATAAAAAGTTTGGGATTGACCAGGGCAGTATCATAAGTGAAACAACTGCACCACCAATATTTTACTCTATTAAACATATTTGACTTATCTTGTATAGTTCCATTATATATAGATTTAGACATATTTTTGAGTCTTTAACACCTTAGTGAATATCAGTTACATCATACCATGTTGATATTTGATTATATCAGTTAACGTTGATGTTTGTTGTTTTGAAGTTGTGTAACCAGCCTGTTGCATAAACCAAGATTAGAGCCAGAAGTGATGTCTTTATTGACAGCATATCTCATATGACAACTTGCATTGTTACATATCACCAAAAAACATAATGCCTCAGACAATATATAAATGCTGTTATTTGTGTTTTTCATGATCAGGGAGTAAATATTTTTAGAAGGCTTTCTATAGAATTGCTCCTATAGAATTGTTTCAGACCCTATATAATTACTAGAACTACAACCTGAATTACAGAAATGTTGTTTTTTCAAATTTGAAATAAAGTAACAACTAAAAGACTTTCAAATGAGCCAATATTTTATTTACAATAGAACATAAAAAACATAACAAATGTTTAAACAGAGACATTTTATCCACTAAATGAAATCTCATGCCTCCTGCAGGGCTCAAAAACGTTGGGAAGGAGGCAACAAATTTGGAAAGGATTCAGCTGGGAGAACATCTAGTAACTAATTAAGTTAATACACAGTAGAAGCATCTAGGTGTTGAATTGGCCTGCCTGCAGTCCAGATGTTTGACCTATAGAGAACATTTAATGCAGAAACTCACAACCTCGATGTCTAGACATCTTCAAACTGTTTTGAGAAGAAGAAGAGTGTTACACCATGGTAAACATGCTCCCGTCCCCAACTATTGTGAGACCTGTAGCAGCCATCAAATTTGAAATTAGCTCATTTTGTGCAAAACATTTGCTATGTTAGCTATCTTTTATTGTGAATAATATATTGGCTCATGTAGTTCTTTTAGTTTTCATTTTATTCAAAAACAAAAAAGTGTCACTTCCACTTAAAACTAGTTGGCTAAAACTAGATGACTTCAGAGAAGAATAAGCCCACATTAAATTAACTGCATAGCAAAGTCTACTAAGTAGTAGTAGCAATAATAATAATAATAATAACAATAATAATATAGCCTACTTTCCGAGTCAACAAGCTCAACATGTCAAAATGTCTCAAACTGTCTGGTGCCCAGGGGAGGAAAAAAAAGAAAACAAGAGGAGGAAAAATGTGACAAAGACAGGTGTAATGTTACGGTAAAGAAGATGTTAATTATATTATTTTGCTGTTTTCCCGAGCAATGACTGATAACGAAAGTGGCTCGTGCGTGTGGTCGCATAAGACTTGCATCTAAAAGTAAGAGTAGACACTTCAAGCTTTCTATGGATATATGTGCCATGTCTGTGTGTCATGTTTTCGCGGAGATTCTAGCAGTGGATTTACTGCGATGCAACGGGACGGCACCTGAAATCTTGCCTAGGGCGCCAAATTGGTTAGGACCGGCCCTGAATACATTGTACAGACCCTGTGGCCTGATTTGACTACTTCCCCATGTGATGTATTCAGCCTTCAAGTGGAAGAAACTGGATGTTCTCACGATCTGACTTGTGTTGCAGTCTGGAATTAAACCACACCATGTTTATTCGTCTGGCCTGAAAAGAACTGACTGAGCCTGGTTTCTTCCAAGGTTTTTTTTCTGGCAATATTTGGGTGAGCTGTACAATGAATCAACAATGAATTGGCTTTAAGTTTAACTGAACTGACTGTTTAGTACTGTCCTCCTTTTAGAGCTGCTTTACAGCAGAATTTAATTTTGTTAGCATTATTGTATTATTAATTAACACTGAAAATCTGCTTTGATACAATATTGTTTAAAGCACTAATGGCATGACATGATTGAGAGACAAAGAAACATCTGTGAAAAAGCATTTTATGTTTTTTCGAATAATACGGATGTTTATGGTACTTTGTTGCGGTTTTGAGGTATAACAAACCATTAAGGTTGTAAATGAGACAGCAGATAAATGTTTTTCATTTTGCTAGGATTCTTCAAACTAGCTGTTTGTTATTACTCCTGTTTATCATTACTCCTACATTAGGATGGATATGAATGCATAAACTTACTCTCTGAGTTTTGCTGTTTAGCTTGAGACAATCTCATTTACAGCATCAGGATCCTCTACAGAAACAATCCTTTAAAAGGCATCCTGAGTAAAATAGCTGTCTGATGTATTGTTTGGCAGAGTGGTTTTGGATTTAATGTTTTGAGTTTATTAAGTACACATGGGCACCGGGTGCAGAGAATTTGTCAATTTTTGCTTGGAGTTAGCGATAAATACAAAAACCAGCAGGAAAATTTCAGGCAAAGTTTGGATAAAATGATAGGGTGAGGGAGACGGCTTTGAATGCTCTGTCGAAAATGGGCCATTAATGTTATGAAAAGGCAGAGTCTCGCTCCAAAAACAATCACAAACGTTAAAAAAAAAACTTCTGGATGGTGAAATGCGAGCCAAATGTGCCTTATCTGAAACCAAGCCAGAGATAAGAGCATCCAATGAAGCTGATAAAAAAGAAAGAAAGGATTTCATGAGAAAGAAATAGAAAGGGAATAGGTGACTATGGGTGAGAGCAATTCCAATACCCCATGTGATAAGAGATGCCAGCAAATGACTGAAATGGCCACCTTCGGGGCACAAAGCAGGCAGAGGATGCACTTCCTACATCAGGCTAATAAAAATATCGCTTCTGTCAGAGGATCGGATCTCACACTGCAAAATTAAATTGAGGCTTTTATTACAGTGAGAAAATTAGCTCAGTGGGGCTAATTCGAATTTCACATCCCAATATCGGCAATCTGGTATTGCTAGAGCAGCAATATTTGAAGAAACGTCCAAAAAGAACAGGTTTCTGATTGATGTGTGTGGTTTGGGTGTGAAAAGGCAGAAACCATTCCTCGCCAGAAAGCAAATCCATCAACGTCTCCTGCCGTTAATACAATCTGTCACAAAGCAAAAGTCCCGTGATGGGTTTGGGAAGCTCCGTGCTGAATAGGAGGTGTCAGCAGCCGGTGCCTTTTCTTTGAGTCTTGCACATTGGCAGACAAGACGGGTCCATTGTCACAGTCTGAGAAGCCCGAAAGGTCAGCTAATGTGAGAGAGGGAGTAATAGAGGCTGAGAGCGACTGAAGATGAAGTCATTTCTCAAAGCGCAGAAACCATTCATCATATGAAGAGACGAATTAAGACTAGTTTTGAGTGAACTTCACTGAGAACGAGTGGAGGTGACAGCATGTGGCACTGCTAAAGTAACACAACAGCTTTGTTAAAAAACCTGGTGAGCTGCCTGTGGAGATATCATAGCAGAGGTGTAAAGAATTTGAGTAAATGTAACTAATTACTGTACTTAAGTTTCTTATCGGGGTACTTTGTAGCTTTATTCAGTATCGTAGACATTAGCAACCTTTACTCTCTACACCACAATATTTAAAATGAGTTTCAGTTACACATTACATTTCGCATGGCACCTAGCTTTCTCTGAAGCAGTTTATAGCTACAAAACATGTGATATCACCAACTACAGGGCACAGAAAGTACTAGATCTTCAGCATTTACTCACCCTAAACTTGTACTTTACGTGAATGTGGGTTTCTTACCCTTTTTGAGGCTATATATATATATATATATATATATATAATTTATTTTTTTTTGGTTTTAGAAAATAAACGTGTCTCTCCTCACAAATCTGCTATGTATATATTAAGAGATATGGTAACTGGAAAATAATTTTTTATTTTACGGCAAAAGTGCCGTTTTAGTCAGATAGCAGCATTGCACGAGTCATTCTTGATACTGTAATGAGAATGTCAGAATGCACAGAGGCAAGCTGAATAATAAAATCCATGCAGCAGGAAACATGCAACAGGGATGGAAGAGGGAAGCGATAGCAAATGTGTGAGTGTCCATCTATAATGTTCACGGAATGTACGAATCTGACATGTGGGAAGCAGCATGAGTATGCACAGGAGATAGAAATAGGGCGAGAGGCCAAATCCTTGATTGATGTGCCTATCCGTCCTGGGACTGGGATGTGTTTTCCTCGGGATAAGGCAGGATTAGCATTCAAGCCTTTCAGCGGGAATGCATGAAGTTCTGGAACTGAAAACTCGGAAACTAAAGGTGTTGACTGACTTCATCACGGGCGTCATCCAATTCCCTGTGGGCTCGCTGATCCTGCTCAATGCAGCCACCAAAACTCAATATGCAAAGTTAAGGTGGAGAAACACAGCAATAGTGGGTATTACAGATTATTGGCTGCATGTCAACAGCGAGGGATTTACAATGTGGAAGTCAAGCAATATAAAAACAAAAGCTTGGGCATTAGTGAGTTTACTGTATTGGAAATGAAGTAAAACAACTACTTTAAACTATTTTCGGAAAAGTGTAATAATGCAAAAATTTGTTTACTTATGCCATCCTTTTATGTTAGTAAATAACATTAGTGTCTGCTGAAGTAGACAGAAGGACAAATAATATAACACATTGAAAAATATTATTAAAATGCGCCATGGCAGCATCTTAATGAAAAAGAGATTGAAATAATCACTTGACAGGGCTCCAGTGCCTCGTAAAGAGCACACAACATGTTTGTGAAACACTGTAAAGCTGTTATCAAGGTTTCGGTTCTGGCAATCAAAAAAAAGAGAAGAATTCCTGAAACAGCTGTTGATGTTTTGAAAACAGGAACATTTACAGTGACTAATACGTTGGCGTCATTTCAGTCCAAGATTAGCGATGAAACAAAATTCTAGACATTTAAGCCAATCTGATTTGAGACAAGAAAGATGTGCTGCCGATTGACAGTGTTTATGAAAGAATAACAGGCTATGCTGATTAGTAATTGTGTGCTGGGTTTTGAAGAGGAGGTCGAAAATTGGATGGTGGCATGGGCTTATAGTGTGTGAGACTGGTTGATTGAAGTCTGTTGTCTCAGATTGTGACACACACATACTTGCATTTGTGGTTTACGGGGACTCTCCATAGGCGTAGTGTTTTTTATACTGTACAAACTGTATGTGGTATTGTCCTACACTGACCCTACACCTAAACCTACCCCTTACAGGAAACTGTGAATCGTTTTTGAAGTTCATCAAACACTGTTTAGTATGTTTTCTAAGCCTTTTGTTTTACAAGGACACAGGAAGGGTCCTCATAAACCATGCTTACGCAGTAGTAACTATGTCATTATACACATTTGTGTCTTCGTAAACCACAAATTCAAGTATACACACAAACACACTCTTTGTGCAATCGTTGTATTCCACATGCCTGAAGAATTACAAAAAAGTGAATCAAATGAATGATTAGAATAGATATTTGTGTTACCTACTTGACTCTAGGATTCAATTCTCACTTTAACTAGTTTCTTATTAGCATGTCTAATATTAACATGTTGGCTTTTTATTACTTTTTTAATAAAGCACATATTCTGCATGACCATATTGTACATCCCCAATCCTATCAAATACCTAACAAGTATCACACTAACTAATAAAGGGAATTGGACCTTAAAATAAAGTGTGATCAGAGATAGAGCGCTATAAAAACATCCTTCTTAAAATGTGATTACATCAGCAAAACTCTTCAATTTTGGCAATTTTTAAGCAAAAAGATCCATTGAAGAGCATGAATTAGTGTAGCACTTTTAGCAGTGTTGTGTTTGTCAGTGCAATGAATCTGTGAGAAAGCTGAACTTGTTGCAAAATCTTTATGGGGAAAACTTTCGCCTTTACACAAAAATCCCAATTTCACTGAAATAAAAAACTGAAATAACTGAAACTTGTCTTTGAAAATTCACTGAACGAAAGCAAATATTAGCACAGCTTTCATTCAATAATATTTATCTTGCTGTCCAGGAAAAATAATTCTGGAGTTGAGTAGGACAGGCAACCCATTTTTTTCTGTGCAGTGCTGCACCTGTCTAGACAGACAACATGAGATGTTGCCACAGACCAGTGGTCCGTTCTGAATGTTTCCATCTGTCAGTGTCTTGCCAGGTAATAGCATTATTCAGAGCCAATTGACTGATCTTCATTCAACAGAAAACCATTTATTTTCATTCCGAAAAAGAGCTAGAACCATTAGTTTAGAATTCTGTAGAATGCCATGGGAAACATCATTGCTTTTTACAGCTTTTTTTCTTTTCTATTATTTGGTGTATAATATATATATTGAGTTATTAACCATGGATCACAATCACTTCTGATTTTAGTGCTATTTTTACTTTAATCCCGGTGTATTCACTGAAAAGCTATTTCTGAGGTTTTGAATTCAGTACAATTAATTATTTTCTCACACTAGATTTGAAAAAGAGGCATTAGCTACCACTCATATATATCATAATGCTCTTGAGGGTCAACTTGACCTTGACCTTTTTGAAACTGAAACCACTTTCTGCTTCATGCTGACTTCAAACACTGGTGACATGAATCGCATAAAAAAAAACAATTGCACATTCTGTGAAGTACTTTAATTGCACTTTAATTTCTGTACTCACTGGGACTGGTTCACACAGTTTATATGTTCAAAGGGCTTGTCATCACAAGGGCAAACATGTCATACACTGAGTATCTGAGATTGAGTTAGACTTAAACTTGGCCCAGATCCTTGAAGCATATGACAGATCATGTTGAAATAGAAGAAAGACCAATCCGTGGTGTCTGTTCACAGAAGACATCTGTTCCCAAGATCACCTCTACAATCAAACATAATTTACATCTGCTGAGGTGCATCTCCGTAGTGACTCTGTGTCATCGATCAAAATTTAATGAACAAAAGTGCTGTCAAGAAACACACAATGCTTCACAGGCCAGTTCTTGACATTCTTATGGAAAACACGCACATGTGGATAAGATTGGAGAGCTGAGCTGAAGCTTTTATTTAAAGTCTTACATTTCAGTCAGTTCACACATAGTTATTGAATGGCTTTGAAGGTCTAGAAATTGAAATAAAATCAATATTGCATTATGTGTGTGATTATCAAATCGCAACGGTGACTGATCTGCTCAATGCTGTATTACTGTATGAGCTGCACATATGTAAACGAACACAGTGCCACTCTTCATTCTTAAACACACAGCACACTTCTCTACCACAAAAAAAATTTAAAATAAAAAAGCTTTACGGTTTCAAATTTGAAAATACACTGTGGAGCAAAGAAAAAACGCAGCTTTTTAAAAAAAATGTAAAACAATAAATACAGTTTTTGGCTCTTTAATGTGTCATTAAAGATCACTGCTGTGGCTGTAATGATTCTCGGGACTCGTTCGGATCCGTGACAGAGCCCCCCCCTGCGAGCGGCTCCTAAAGCGAGTGACGAGCCGATGTCGGGGCGAGGTCTGGGGGCTGGCTTCTCGGGGTGATCCAGATGAAACCTCTCCGAGAGGGTGGGGTCCAATATGTCCTGGGCATTAACCCAGGACCTCTCCTCTGGGCCAAAGCCTTCCCAGTCAATTAGATACTGGAGGACACACCCCCGACGCGTGAGTTCAGGATCTCCCGGACCTGGTAGATCTGCTCGTCGTCCTGGAGTAAGGGGGGAGCATCTGGTACTGCAGCCTCGTCCTGGTCCCCCTCTCCGTCGGGAGCAGCAGCGGCCTTGAACAAGGAGGAATGAAAGGTGGGTGAGATTTTGTAACATGCGGGTAATTCTAATCGGTAGGAAACTGGGGAGATCTGTTTAAGGATTTTAAAAGGACCCACGTACCTCGGACTGAGTTTGCGACAGGGCAGACGGAGACGAAGATCCCTGGCGGAGAGCCACACCCACTGTCCGGGCTCGTAGGCAGGGTGGGGTCTTC
>JAUMHI010000035.1:6846722-6875695 GCA_032359435.1 Enteromius unitaeniatus
GAGCTTGGACAAGGTGATGACTGTGGTGTGTGGTTATATGTGGTCCTAAATGAGTGCTGGCATTGGTGACAGGTGTGCTGACAGGTGATAGCAATTAGTACTCAGGTGACTGGGAACGTTGTGTGGAGGTGAGGGTGGAGCCTGGCGTCGATGTAACAGTTGCACTGCGTTTTGTTTTCTTGTTTTTACAGTATTTGTTATTGTAATTTTAACTAGTGTGTTGAACTGGTCTGCAAAGTTAATATATTTTACATTTTCTAAACTGCAACTTCATAATTTCCTTTTATTTCAATACATAACATGCAAGTTGCACAATAAAGTACATTTAAGTTCACCAAAAGTGATTTCAGTACATTAAGCAGTGCATTTAAAAAAAAGAAAATAAATCTAATTATGAAAATAAGTGTAGTAATTCCTTAAAGTCCTACTTAAGTTGGTCAAAAAGTCACTAACTGCATTTAATCTAATTTCAACATTTTCAATTAATTGCCATAACATTTAATATTATATTCTTTTATTAGTTCTGTAATAAGTACTCATTTTAAAATTAGGCTAAAGTGTACTCCTGGCAATTTTTCTTGTATTGAACACAGAATATTCCTTTAAGGCCCCTAATTGTTGTTCAGGCAGCCATATGACATGTGAAAACATGTAAGCACTAAACAGATGTCTCCACCACACACTACAATATGTATAGCACTAGTGGTAATGATGTCACTGATGATGTAAAGATGCAATCTCTACAATCTCTTTATACATATTTTCACTTTAAATACCCCTCTGTGGGATGCTGTTACATATCTTGAAATCATATTATTAAACTGAGTCACTGTCTGGTTCCTCTTCACAAGAGAGAGAGTCACGCTTAACGTGGTGTCCTTTTCTAGCGAGCAGCAAGTGATCAAGGGCTCACGTCACACTCCACATGGCCAAAGACAGAGATCATCCAGGCCTGACAGAAGGTTGGGGGAGTGACGGCTGCATCGCTCCAGACTATGAGCTCACGGAGCGTCTCCAGGAAAAGTGGCCCACAAACTGAAAAAAGTGTGGGATGTGTTTTCATGTATAGATGAGTTTTTTTTTTGTTTTTTTTTTGAGGATATATAGTTTATTATAATCTTTGAAAACAACAATAACAACAACAAAAAACAGCAACACTTTATAGGGACCAATTCTCACTATTAGCTTGTTGCTTATTAGCATGCTTAATGACATATTTATTAGTGCTTAAGCTGGGTGGGACTGGACCACAAAACCAGTTATAAGTGTAAATTTTTCAGAAATGTAGATTTATCCATCATCTGAAAGCAGAATAAATAATCTTTCCATCGATGTGTAGTTTGCTATGATAGGACAATATTTGGCCAAGATACAACCATCTGGCAATCTGGACTCTGAGGGTGCAAAAAAAGTTCTTAGCAGTGTTAGCATATTACTAATCAAAAATGAAGTTTTAATATATTTATGGTAGGAAATTTACAAAATATTTTAATGGAATATGATCTTTACTTAACATCCTAATGATTTTTGGCAATTTTGACCCATAAAATGTTTTGGCTATTGGTATAAATATACCCCGGTTGCTTCAGACTGGTTTTGTACGGAGACAGAGATTTAGTGCCACCAAAAAAAAAAACAAAAAAAAACCTACAACTACAAGATTAAAGTCGTAATATTATGAGTTTAAAGTCCAAACTACATGAATAAAGTCATAATATTACGCGATTAAAGTCGAAACTATGAGAATAAAGTTGTAATATTACGAGATTAAAGTCGAAGCTATGAGAATAAAGTCATAATATTACAAGATTAAAGTCGAAACTACATGAATAAAGTCGTAATATTACGAGATTAAAGCCGAAATAATGAAAATAAAGTTGTAACATTACGAGAATAATAAATAATAAATTAATAATAAATTAGAAAAATCATATCATGTATAATGTTTACGGGACAATATGCTTGGAAATAATATCTCATGTCTTCCATTGGATTCGTTACACATGATATAATTTTGCTAATAATCCCACATAAATGTCTTTGTAGTTTATTAAAAAGGGTTTATTACGAGACTTTAATCTCGTAGTTTTAGATTTTTTTTTTGTTTTTTTGGTACCACTAAAACTCTGTCGTAGGTTTTGTGGGGGTCACAAAAAAGAAAAAGAAAAAGAAAAACTGACAATAAATATTTTAAAATAAGTATTTGACAATTGTGGTTGTGTTTTTTTCTGTTTTATTTATTTATTTATTTATATATATATTATAAATATTATATTAAATAATATTACACACACACACACACACACACACACACACACACACACTTCTAATATATAGCAAATTTAATCTAATTACAGGAAAATGTGAACACATGAAACATTTTCAATTATTCTTTATATTATTTTCCAATTCATTTCTTTTTGACACTACTGTTTATGGCTATGTATTTTTATACAAATGTAGGTTTCCTACAAACTTTTGTACATCTACAGCTTTGTAACAATCACAGAATAGTTTCATTCCTTTTCCCTCATGCTTGCACGAACTTTATAATGAATTTAACTAGCCAGAAAGAGTGCAAGAGGTTCAGAAGGTTAAATGTTTAGTGGAATGATTAAAGGCTGTTCCAATTTTGCAAACACACAAGAGAACAGTGATTCAAAACTTGTTTAAGATTTGGTTTTATCTGTCAGGTGACCTTTTCTCTAGACTACACAGCTCTATTCTACTGCAGCCAGAATCCATAAATCCTACGGTGACTATTCATTCATGATATTCAGTCGCCTCTAAAACAGTCTGGCCAAGAAACAAAATATTGACAGGTTAAATTGAGCGTGATGTTTCATTGCTAGCCAGTTGCTATTCTTCCTACGTCAAAGTGAGTGCTTTTCCAATGCGATGGTCTGATCGGGAGCTGCCAGCTGTGCTCTCTGAGATGCCCGTGCAGAGTTTTGTCTCTCTAAACAAACTTTAGCAAAAATCCCAGAGGAACGGCTGAACTATTTACAGCAGTCTTTAAAGATACAAACAGCAAAGAGCCACGATTCCCTTGACAGCCAATTGTGAATAAAGAAGCTTTCTGAGGCTCGGACTAACATCAAACGCAAATGAGCTAGATTTCTCAGGTGGCAGATGGTGCTTTCAAAATATTGTTCAAATTCCAGATTATCACCAGCTCCAAAAATAAATGATCTTTGACTAACTTTGTGCAAGCTTCTGCATGATCAAGGCCTTTCATTGTGATGGTGATAACAGAGCTAAAAAATAAACAATAGATGCTGTGGAGAATTACATGGAGTGCGGCCCAAATGTAAGAGATGTTTTTATTACTATTATTTTATTTTATTTGTTTTCTCTTTAATACAACATTTGCCATTAGAAATGACATTATTAATATGATTCATACAGCATCTCATGCTTCCATGAAAAAATAACTATCTTTAAAAATTCACTAATATGTTATAGCAAAAAGGAATAGTTCTCACCCTCACCCTGATAACATCGAAGATGTAAATGCATTTAAAAAAAAAATGGAACAGATTCTGGGACACGTTTTTTTTTTTTTTATGTTGGTACAGGTATGTGTTGCAGTGTCTGCTCAGGGTATGTTTTGCAGCCGTTCAGTATTCAAATATCCAGTGATAGTGTTAGTGTTGCTAAAGATGAATGCTCTATCATGTTGGAAATATCCCCTACACCAAACCCAAACCTAAACCTACCTGATAGTGTCTACAAATGCAAACATAATTTAAAAACATATTCGCTGATGCAGCCATGCTATTTTAACTTCCTTAGACTGATTTGAGCTGTTTTGTTGAATTGTTTTACACAGGGTTCAAACCAGAGCCACTCACCGCTGTGCAATGCCGTATCACGTGAGCTACCGAGTAAACCTGCTGAACCACAAAACTCATGTGAAGCTGTATATGTGACGACAACCACAATAATTTTTGTGCAGGATGTTAAAAATATTTTAGATTTTTTTTTACCGAACATTTTAAGTTAAAAACATCTGTTGTTGATCGTAAAAAGATGGCTTTCTGTTTCACAATTAATTAATTGAGTCCTATGAATTAATTGCGAATTATTGTTGTGTTTTTATTAGGTGTTTAAACTCTCATTCTGATGGCACCCATTCAACTGAAGAGGATCCATTGCTAAGCAAGTGACATAATGCTGAGTTTCCTAAATCCGATAGAGAGAAGAAACAAACTCATCAACTTCTTGGATGACCTGCGGGTGAACACGTTTTCAGCATTTTAAGTGCTTACTTGATGACTGACCAAGAAATAGTGCAGAACATTAAATATTTCTAATTCATTTGCTATGCATTCACCTCATTGTTGTTTTAAATATAGCATGTTGGTTATCTCCAGGTTTGTATTTTTCAGATTAATTCCAGATATTCAAAGCATTCTAAGACTAAGATCAAGATAACAAAGCCATTATTTATTCATGCGCATAAAATAGAGCTGACAGAAACTAAATTCTCTTAGTTTCTGAAAGACATACAGTATATGCACTCCACAAAAAAAGAACCTCCTGAGATGCACAACAGAAAAAATGGGATAATTCACTATGTATTGACCTTTAAACAATGGGGTGCATCTCTTGCACAACCTGCCATTCAGCTTCAGCTGTCCTTTATACTTTCAACTTTAAGCATCAGGCTGTTGAAGGAGAAAAAGCAGTTTTCCATGGCTTTCTGTATGTTTTGAAAATCCCTCTACTAAGTCAATAGGACTTATGAAATTGAAAATGAAATTAGGCCATTATGCACCTGGTTACCATGGCAATAACAAGACCAAGTGATCCCTTAGTGTCTCTCAAGTACTTTACGGATGGCCTCATTGACTCATGCATTCTGATAACCCTTGTTCCTGCAACAGTTCTGCTGTTTTCATGACGTTTTATGAATTTGCTCAGAACATGAATAATCCAAGAGTCTGTTTTGTATTTAGATACATTACTGCTTCTTTTTCCTTTCACAGGTTACAATTTCTGCCACCTCAGGCAGGTCTATTTGTCCTCTCAAAGACAAACAATGCAGATTGCTCGTTCATCTGCATCAGTATGTAATTAGCTTATTCTGAGCGGCGGTCTTGTTTGCTGTGCCAAATGCCCATAAGGACCGGTATAATTTTGTAAATACAACCCATGCAAAACAAGGGATTAATCCAGAATGTAACACAGTAAACTTGATTTATATTATCTCTCTTAAGATATGTAAGCCTATCTGGGGTTTGTTTTTTAATTGTCTATTCAACTGTGTAACTGGCAACCAAATTGACTTTTGGCCATAAATTTTATTTAGTTAGGTAGTAGCTTCGGTATAGTTATATTATAAAATTACTCACAATTCCCAAAATTACTCACTAAATGCCTACAGACAGCATTGTGTGACAAATGGACAAACACACAAACCATTTTTTAAGGGAAAAGTGCTTGTTCAGTTCAATTTAATTTTGAATTTCTTATATATTTTGCCAGATTTGTTCGATTAATCACAATTCCATTGTTCAAGCATGTAAAATTTGACATGTTATTGAAATGCAACCAAACTCAGAAGTAGCATGTACACAGATGATTAGTTGAACATTAATTCACCAGACACACTTTCACCTTATGAATAACCCATTCTGCATTTCATAAGCCAACTTCCAAAATCTTGGATTTTAAAATATGAACACCAATATGTCAATAAAGTGTGCAGGCCTGTGATGTGCCTGAGCTCTCCTTTTATTAACAGCAATTCTTACGTGTTTGTTGTGCTGTTGTTTTCTGGTTGGGGTACTCCTGGTACTCCTACACTTGAGTCCAACTTTGCACTCCCAATGGAAGTTGCAACATCTGCTCATTTGCATAAAGTTGATTCCGCTCAACTTTCATTTATGGTGTCTGTCACTCATGTCGCCATCACTAGGTACTATCATGTAGCTTCGTCCCTGCCAAATACAGTTCGAAAGCTCATTGAAGGTCATTCCGAATTTAAACTGAGTGAAATCGATTTATTGAACCCTCTCAAGAAACCTAAAACAAAAAGAGTGGGCGAGGTATTGTTAAAAGTAACCGTCATAGTAGACAAATAGAAGTCTATGGAAGCTTCCGACATTTCAGCATAGATAAAAGTTTGTTATTAATATTTACTGTATTTATGTATTTATTTTGTGACAACAGCTTTCCATTTCAATTCACTTGGTCCAACGTTTTGGTGTTCAGTGTTTGAAAAAGTCTATTTTCTTTATTTTATTACATTTTAATAGTCAATTCAGTAAAATACATTGCATAATTCGGCGGAATATGAGTTGCGCATACATTTTACTTGCAAGGTTTTTTTTCTAACGTGGCAATTACTGGACTTAATTTTGATAGACACACACGTCTCTCTCTCTCTGTCTCTCTCTCTCTCCTTCTCCCAATCCTTTTGTTACTTCCATCTGCCCATACTTGGGTCTCTCTCCTCCTCCTCTTTCATCATTACGCATTCAGTCTCACTCAGCGCTCTGTTCAAGCGCAGCTCATTGCGCTCCAGACGCTCCACGCACCCGAGTGCGCAAGACCGCTGCTGTTTAGGATAGGCTACAATACTGGACAAAACACAGTGGTGTTTCTTGCAATGCCACGCTTGGAACGATAGAAATCTACTTATATATTCAAACATTTTGCATACTTCAAAGCCTGCATAAACCAACCGTGGCGCTGAAGTGTCTTCAAACATGAGCATCATCTCATGTGGCGGTGATGTTCTTGATGGAGATATGCGTGCTGACACTTCATGACAAAAGATATCCAACTCTATTTTTCAGCGTCCGATCAGCCGTGGCAAAGAAGAGGAGAGAAGAGCGCAGGATGAAAAGCACTGGCTTACTACTGGGTTACTTTTTGATGAAAGTTCTTGTGTGCGACGCGGAAGGAGAACCTGGGAAAAACCTGGATGGTTTGGTGACGGCGTCGGGGTCCAACGACTCCAGAGACGGGGAGAACGGTCTGTCTGAGACCCCTCACACAGAGGACAGGTGTCGGGGTTATTATGATGTGATGGGTCAGTGGGATCCTCCGTTCGTGTGCCGGACCGGTAGCTATCTGTACTGTTGCGGGACCTGTGGCTTCAGGTTCTGCTGCGAGTTTAAAAACTCCAGATTAGACCAGACCACCTGCAAAAACTACGACACCCCTCCGTGGTCCATGACAGGCAGACCACCGCCGAAAATGATGGACCAACACGATCCGACTAAGGACAAAACCAATTTGATTGTGTATATCATATGCGGAGTAGTTGCTATTATGGCGCTGGTTGGGATATTCACCAAACTTGGCTTGGAGAAGGCGCATCGACCTCACAGAGAGCACATGTCGAGGTAAGTTGTAACGATGTTGTATATTGTCTGCGTTATAGTTGTGGAGCTGGGGATTTAGAAAAATCCAATTCTTCCAAAACCATATATGGATGCTATTTATTCCTGCTAAAACACAAAACAAAACAACAGAAGCCCAATAGAAACCCTCACAGAAATTCTTATGAATAAATACCATTATGAACCGTTAACTTCTTCCAGTAAAACCATTACAACATTCCTTTTTGTAGTGTGTTTTGGGCACTTCTCCAATAGGATTTAATGTCCCACCAATAGAATCCATCACATACCATTAGACACAATTATGCTTTACATTAAAACCAGTACAATTCCCATCATAACCATTAAATTCATTACATTTTCTATTGTGTTTTGGGCAGGGTTCTATTGTTTTTTTCAGCAGGGATGTATTGTTACATCGCTGTGTGTTCATGTTGTTGTGTCTGTTATTTATCCTTTCAATAAGTTGTTGTAAATTGAGATGAGCAGTTAATTCCAGGGGGAATACAAAGATACAAATGAGATCTCCTTAATATCTAAATATCTGTTTCTTAAAAAAAAAAAAAAATCCAAGGCGATTAAAGAAAGAGCAAATGGAGATGTTTAAATAATGTAAGTCGCTTGCTTGTATTTACTCCATAGTTTCTGAAAAGAAATGTTTCTCCAAATGATTCATTGTGGACTCAAATATTGTCATAACAGCCTTCCTGCAATATCAGAGATATGCTGTTTGCTGATTTTAGAGCTCAACAATCTCAATATAGGTCGACAATGACCTCATTTGCATCTATTTGATTCTGCCCTAATGAGATTAGTTTGCTTTGTTTATTTACATTGATGTCAATATGAAACAGAACCAAGAATGCTTATGTCTTCTGAGCTACCAAACTTGACAGTTTTCCTGTGGGATGTCATTCAGCGTAGCTCAAGGCTTTCAAGGATTACACTGACACAACAATCTATCTATCACTTTGACCTTGTGCTAGTTTTTCCTAACGCCACTTTCTTGTCTTTCTATTTATCAGTTAGGCAGTCGACAGCGCAGGCATGTACGAAAGTATAGAAAATGCTTCTTTAGTTACACAGACAGGTATTTAGTTCAAGGTTTGGTAGGCCTACTAAAGTGGTGGAATGCACAAAGTAACTTACTTTACAATCAAGAAAAAGGGTTTTCTTTCTATCAGTAACTTAAGACTACAGACTAGACATGTTTTCCCTTGAAGACTCAAGATGTGGATAATCAGAGAGAGCTGAAAGCAGATGTACAAAAGATACTGACTAGCATTCAGGTCCAATTCATCTGTTGATCAGCAGTGTTTTAAACATTCATCAACATCTCCGTAAGTCTCTAATTATCTCCATGGTGAGGAACAGATTTTGTCTGTAAAAGCTTCTACTCCAAACAAGCACATACTCACGTACACTCACTCATCTAAACATCAATAGAGAGGTGTCCATGACATTAGTAGGATAATGGACACTGATCTGTGTCTAATGACGCTAATATTTCAAGGACATTCTGTTTGTGCAATGCCCTTTCACTCTATTTAGACTAAACCGTACACATAATCAAAACTCATATGAGCCATAGTGTCCCACCCACTACCTACAACCAGCCATTTGCACCCTTTTAATCAAGTGCCTTTTGAATAGTGCACCATGCTGACTTGCACCATTTTCATGATAGTTTAATGTATCTCTACAAAAAGGTCTTATTTACTATTCCAAAGCTTTGGCGAGAATGAAGCTCTCAGTTTTATTCACACAAGCTTGCGCTGTGAAACCCAAATGGGAGTTTTGTAGCTTTGTAGACCATGTCTCTTATAGGTCAGAATATAATAGTACACTCTTGAATGCTGACAAATACTGTTTTTAGCAGATATAGGTACACCATTCAACCCTAATGTTCAAACCCTTAACTTTGTGTATAGTTTGGGCAATTTTCACTTAAAAACTGAGGTGCATTTGCTCAGATGAATGTGGCCTACCAATCAAATTTGATAATATACTGTATAGAATCATGGTCATATTTACAAGCAGTTTAAAAAAAACAGGACATTTTTGACCAGGAACACAAAACTATGAACAACACAGGGGTTTAATTAAAATGTAAAAAATGTGTTTTATAAGAAAATAGAAAAAAATATTCATACTTGCAAAATACTTCATCTTGCACTAAGCCATGTGTTTTTTTAAATAATTAATTTAATAATTAAATTTAAATAAATAAAAATTATTATTTTTTTATTAAATTAAATGCTCTCTAGAATGAGAATGTCCCTCGCACTAAAACAATAAATAAACCACATAAACAAGTAGCAAACTAGGCTCATGGGTAAAGTTTACTGGTTATTTCACAAAAAAACCCCAAAAAGAACAAACACAAAATAACAAATATATGTAATCCTGTTTTGTCCTATTTTTTTTTGGGGGGGGACAAAACAGGATTATATATATATATTATATTATAATATGTGTTAAGAGACTACTTATCAAGATATTTTACTGCATAGTTTTAATGTCTTTAATCTACAAAACAAGCTTCATTTTGATGAGGAAATATCAGTCATGAACAGCATAAGTATGCATTGAATTGCTCTACTGAATTGCTTTTTGGTAAGATGCGTAAATAAAGCCTTTCCCCCGTAGAGCGCTGGCCCAGGTGATGCGCCAGACAGCTCCAGGAGAACATGTGGAGAGAGAGGAGAGCTTGGCGGTGCATGGACAACACTACGAGAACATGCAGGCCAGAGCAACAGGAAACAACCTGCGTAAGTAAATCTGTTCCTTACCATCAGAGCTCACGCACAACAGGTCGAATCCATGCCACTCAAAGCTCAGTTTAGCTCGTTCTGGAAAACACTCTCCGCTGTGACAATCCAATAGTAGCAGATGCATCTTCTTCACCCCAGAGAAGCAGCTGTGAGGTCCTATGGCTATTCATCAGTAAATATATTCGCCTGCTTGATTCGACTCCTACTGAGAACAGGGGAAGTAGTTACACAAGCCCATTTTTGGCGTGTCCGGTGGGCTGCAGTAGCACTTGCGTCTATAGTGATCATTTAACATGCTGAGATAGTAATTACCACAGGCTAAGTGGCTGACTAACACACACAGCAAGCACACACACACACACACACACTCTTTCTCACACGCACAACTCCATCTCTCTCACATCTCTCTTTTCACCTCACTCATGCTGTTATTTCATGCAAATAATACAAATGTGCAGGAAAATATGAGAACTAGCAAATTATCACTTTAAAAATACCCTGTTTACTTTGGCAAGTCTTCTCATTTATTTTATACAATGGATAGTTCTGATACTGGGTGCTAATTGATCATTTTCAATACATTATAAAACATAAAGCTGTTGTAAAATAATTATTGAGGGATGTAATTAAATGGATATCTCTGATATGTCATAAAAAAGATGTGCTAAATGGGGTTTAAACTGAGTACAGTCGTTTGATTGGTCAATACAGTGTGTTATAAAATGGATAGTTCTTGTCTTGGAAGCTGATTGGTCAGTATGAATATTATAAAACAGATGATTCTTGTCCTGGAGGCTGACTTTTCAATCCAATATATTATAAAATGCATAGTTCTAGACCTGGATGCTTATTGGTCAAAACAATATATTTTAAAACCTTTTAGACCTGGATGCTGATTGGTTAATACATAATTTAGATAACTCTGTTCTATGATGCTGATTGGTCAATATAGAGTATTATTTTGGTTTTGGATGCTGATTGGTCAGTACAATATATTTTAAAACATAGATGTTCTGAAATTATCACAGATGAATATAATAAAATATAATATATTATAGTAGTTCAGGTCCTGGATGCTGATTGGTTAATATAATATAAAATAAAATAGTTTCAGTACAAAATGGTCAATGATTAGTCAGTACAGTATGTTATAAAATGATTGGTCAACAGAACATATTATACAAACTGGTTTTGGATGCTGACTGGACATTACAAAGTATTATAAAACCTGATTTTGATTGGTCAATATAATACATTATGAAATATTTGTAGTCCTGGCCTTCGATTGGTCAATATAGATAACAATTTATGACATACTTTATGGCATAAGGATAGACCTGAATGAAAATTTGTGTTCTTTATCTTTTTAATATGTAAAAAAACATTTTTATTATAGTCACAAAGCATTCAAGGCCTTATAGTATCTAATTGCTGAAATATAACTTCCTTTAACTTAGCTGATGCAAAAATGATTAAACATTGCTTCGCAAGTCAGTGTGAATATGCCATTTGCCAAAAGATATCTGGCATGAAAAACAATCACAGTTAGCTTCCTTCATAAATAATGATTAAAATGAAATATTACAAGCTAGGAAGTCTAATTCAATAAGGTTCAGCTCACAGACAGCACTGATTTACTAACATTGTCTTGTGGCATGTCACAGTGTTGCCATGGTGCGGTTTCTGAATCTGTTTCCAAGTTGTTTAGATCAATACGCCTTGCGTCGAGTCAAACAGTTATACTTTATTTGATGGCCTCCTAATCAAAGTCAGGGAAGCAGTTGTAGCAGATGTCGTATGCTCTTTTTATAGCCTGCGTGTTTCATGCAAACACTCTGGCTTGCCTGGTAAGGCATGTTTATGTAACTAAATTGCTGCACAAAGTCTGTTGGCTTTTATTTTACCACATTGTAAGTCAGCGGCCTGACAGCTGTTACTTTAAATGAATAGTGCAACCAAAACTGAAAATTGGTTGAAAGTGCACTCACCCTCAGTCAATCTTTGATAAAGATGAGCTTGGTTTGGATTCTCATTTTGACGCCACCCATTCACTATAGAGTACTATCTATTGCTGAGGTTTTTGAATAAACAAACTTATCTACATCTGGGATGGACTGAGGTTAAATATAAATGTTTGTGTGAACTACTCCTTTAAATGTGGACAGGGAAAGCAATTTCTGAATTTAGGCGCAAGTAGCACTTTATTATCACAATACAAGATGCAAGCTTGACTTTTTGGTCTTCACTCATTCTCAGAATTGGGACTTTAATGGAAAGAAAACAAATAGAGCACTTAAAGATAGCTGTCTGCTCTGAGCCAGAAAGTGAAATCTGTACTGTTCACCCGTGTTTTTTCAACAACAACACTTGAGAGGCAATGGGGAATGTATGTTAACAGGCTGGCTGAGTGATTGCGCTTGCTGCTGAAAGTGCAGCAGAGCAGAGCGGAACGACATGCAGGTGTTGCTCCTCTAAAGAGCTGTCTGTACCAATGCAGGGGAGAAATAACATTACGAGAGAAGGGACGTCTGCAGGGAACTCAGACATCTCGCTGTACAAAACAGGGAATGCAGCCAGTCCATCGGCCACAAAGCCATTAAAGTGTTTATTCAAGAAGTGCTGACTGGTGCCACACTGGGACCATGGGGCTGGCTTGGCCTTGTCATATTGAACAAGGTAACACACATGAAGCAAATCAGAGCAAAGTCGAGAGCCATGTCATTTTATGAAAGGTGAGAAGAGTGAAGAGCCATTGCGTCAAACCATATGTTGCACTGTGGTACACACGTGGGTGAAAAGTTTGGTTATGGCTCTTAATATACAAAATTACATTTAAAGGTGCTTTTTGTAGGTTTTTGACTCTACTAAAGCATAAAAACCATGATTTGTTTGCAGATGTATAAAACATGTCAAGTTATTCTCCTTTAAAAATGTGCGTTCCGGGACAGAATGTCAGTCTCTGTATTTTGGTTTGTGAAACATGCCCACTGCCACTTTATCCAATAGTATTTCGAGTCCCTGGGTTGTGGAAAACACAGCATGTTTTATAATATTTATCCTCATGTGCTTTCGTTCCTGTTGGTGTCATCAATCTGGCAACCTGCCTGCGCATTAAGTCTGAGGAGGGGGGCCGTGTTAAAAAACATCTCAAATATTTTGAATTTGGACTGCAATACTACAACTAGTTGGTTGTCAACTAGTTGTCAATCCCACATCCCACAATTTTTTTTGTTTTAGTCTCTTATGCTCACCAAGTTATGCTCATTTATCTGATCAAGAATACAGTAAAAACATTTTGTATGTGCTAAACATTTTTTAATGGATTTTTTGATGTTTCATTTTTGATTAATTGAAAGTTCAAAGGAACAGTGCTCATTCAGAAATAGAAATAGTTTGTGTTATTATAAACATCTTTACTGTCACTGTTGGTAAATGTAATTTCTTTTTAAATTCAAATTAAAGTCTAGAATTATTTAAACCACCTGTGTTACAACTAACCCTAACTGGCCGTCTTTCATTGGTGGCTTGTTAAAGCCATTAAATCCTAATGGAACACGTCCAATTTTTAATGGTTTTAATGGTTAAAAGTTGATGCTTTGTAATGTTTGTAATTGTATTTGTATTAGAAACGATAGAATTTCTGAAATGGTTTCTACTGGTTTTTTTTTTAACAGCTTAGCATAGTGCTGAGTGGTTAGAGCAAACTCTTTTGATTAGCATATCACACTAGTGCTATGTTTTTGCCATCAAAGAAGAAATATGCTCTTGTATGCATAACGGTTTATTTAAACCTTCAAACAGATGAATCTAGCCAAATCTTGACTCCTTGGATGATGCTGTTAGTAATGAGGTGACTGGTTAATTTAAAAAAAAAAACAACAACAGGCAGGACCTGTCTTTCTATGAATGGTTTGTCTCCTCCTCCTCAAAGGCAAAGCCAAAAAATTCCTGTCACTCTCAACTGTATCTAATAACGAGGTTAAAGCCCAAAATACCTTGCTTCTACAACACAGAGACTTGAAATTACATCTTAGTCATCTAGTGGCTGAACAAACAGAGAATTAGCATGAGTAAAGCAGTCACTGGAATACAATTCACAGTCCCGGTCCAGCAATCCGGGTTAACCAAGCACAAGAAAGTTGGTTTGGCTTGACTGCTTTATGTATTTACTGCCCAACCACTACAATTTCCATTAGCATGCAGATCTAACTTGCACAACAAGTCTGGGATGCCCACAGTTCTGCTGTAAAGCACTGGTCCAAACATTTACCAGCAGAAGCTAAGAGGCTGTTTTTGTTTAAACAGGTGACAGCAATGATATATAATTAATTCACCCCCAGAGCCAGTGTTTGTACAGCACAGTTTTACTCATGAGAATCTGCTTAAACTCAGAATCCGCTGGGCAAAGAAACTAACGGTGACTCATTACTATGCCAGTTAACCTAATCAACTCTCAGTCTTCTGTTTACACATCAGAACAGCTTAGAGCAGTTTTCAGCTTAAAGGACTAAATAACCATTCGAGGTGAATGCGGCATGAAGATGAATCCAAATGCAGTACTGTGTAGAGTTCGTAAGACTGCAGTGAGTTAAGTCATAGCTGATGAATCCACATTGTAGTGTGTTCTCTGTGCGTACAGTAGAGAAACACAACAAAAGATATTTTACCAGGAGTGAATTTTTCTGTCAGAAGTCCTTGAGTTCGGCTGTGGTTTAGTTGCACAGACAGCTTTACCTGGTTTGCTGCACTGCTTGTTTCCATGGAGATAGTGTAAGATTTTGCTGACCATTGTTTTTCTTTTTCGTGAAAATATACAGCTGAAAAAAAAAGACAAAATAAACCATCATAATGGGTTCAGATGGGTGGGATGCATAAATGTGGCTAGTGACTGGCCATTTAGCATGATGGGAAATAAAGATCTGCTTGTAAATTCGTCAATATGACAAAAACTTGTCACATACAGTAGTTTCAGCATATCACAAACTTTTCCGAAATATTTGCCAAAAAATGTGTCATTGGAGGGCAGTGAGGAAATGGTGGTTTTTGGACACAAAAAGTCTGAGACTATGGATGGATAATTTATCTATACCATATTGCTTATCTGCTATTTTATTTTAATTTACTGACTGATATTGAATGTGTAATAATGCTAATTTCCCTCATTTTTAAATGTTACATTTTCCTTCAACATTATTAATGCTAATTTAACTTTTTGGTTGGTGGTGGGGTGCATTTCTTTTTTTAGTGCTGATAAAATTATTGATAGGAGGAATTTGGTACTAATTTTGTGCTAGTGGTCTTAATATAAAAGCATCATGGACAAAGGAAATATCAAATTTTTCATACTGTCCATTACAATGTTGGAATAGCTAAATCTTTCAAAATGATTGGTTATCACATGAAAATAATTATCGGCATACTGGTACTGGCCAGAGTTTTATTATCAGTGCGAAATCTGGGAATGGAAATTTTATTTATACTGTACCTGCATAAATAGAAGGATTTGGATTTTAATAAATGGTGATGCTTCATTTTGATAGTCTGATTTAGACATTTAGACACTAACAGTAAGTGGCTTCATGTCAACTATCAGTTAACATATTAGTAGACTTCCTGCTTAATAACTAACACTTCATTTTGATAGACCCTTATACACCATACTGACTATGATAAACTTTGCCAGTATTTGTCAAATTAAAAAAAGTTGCAAATTAAAGAGCATTAGTTTACATTTAGTTGCCATTGTTATACAGAGTTACTAGAATGTCTACACATTGTGTTTTCATATTCATTCATTCAGTTTCTGCAAAGAAATAAAGTCATTAAAAGGAAGCATTTGTGCCAGTTGTTTCAGACTTTTGGACTCCAAAAATATCTGACCTTCATTATAATATATTTCATTATTATATATTTGTAATGCAGTAAATTTAAGAATTTGGTGAGAAATGAGTGGCTACTCTTCTGCTTAGCAGTTTATTCATTGTAGTCTCTCATAATGGTGTTAAAATATGTTAGGGGAGGGTTTGAGAGTGCAGGTGAAATTACCGTTATTGATTTTAATGAATTTGGGCAGGGACAGGTAGAGCCCGGGCAGTCAGATCAATTATCGCATCTTAAACAGAGTTCCCTCTAATGCCCCCCTCCCCCTTGAATAATTATCAGTTAATTTCCTGCCAGTCGACGTGCTGACAGGTAGGTGGCTATGTAAATCAACTGTATCCGAGGAAGGCTGCGATGACTGGCAAGCAATGGTGTGGACTTCTCAGATTGCATAGGCTCCAAGTTAACACATTATAATTAGAAAAAAAAAATTGCACACCATCAAAAACAAGCAAAACATATAAATAATCCCCGATTGGAGCTGTGACATAAATCGCACGTCTGGCTCGTCAGAGGGTGCATGGAGCTCACACTGCTAAAGCAACTGTTGAGAAGATGAGAGCTGAGAAAGGCTGCTTTTTTATCAGGCCCAAATTGGCTCTTTGAGAGCTGTTGTCACAATAGGGGGTGGATTGCTTCAGACCTTCATACATCCCACCATCAGTCAAACACTCCCACAGATTGAGCTGAAAACGGCCATAGATGATTGTAGAGAAGCAGTTGCCCACTTCATGTTAAAAGGGTCACATTATGAGGAATCCAATTTCATCTTTAAACATGCTATATGCCATTTTTTCACTGTGTTATAGCATAAAATACCATAACAGCCAGTTTTGATTTGAAATTTGCATTTTTTGTTTTTGCTTTGATCTGTGAGATTCCACCCATAGCCATTTTATCCAATAATTTTTCAAATCCTTGGGTTGCCAATTGGCAGACAAAAAGCACAGATTCTGCCCAACCTACAAAGCCCTGCTGCCCGTCTAATAAGCTAAAAGACCAGCGGTATTAGAATAGGATAAATCAACTCATTAATTAATAGTGTAGGACTTGTCACCCTCCACTGTAAGTTACACTTGTTCCTGTTGCTTGTTCTGGCAGGAGAAAAAACTCTCTCCAATATATTTTGAATTCAGATGGCAGTACCAATTTCGACCACTATATTTCCAGACATTTTAACATAAGACAGCACATATGAACGGGTCAGCATCACCTATGGCTCTACATGGCCTTCTGACTAAGTTAAGTGGATGCTAGTTAAGAATTTGTTCCCATTACTTATTAAATTCATTAATTCATCATAGTTTTATTTCAATCGCTTCCACTGTAGAAGTATTGTGATCCTGTCACATTGTGTGATGCAGACTTTGCTGGTATTGAGATATTAGAAAGCTAAAAACTATATTTGACCCATCAGCAAAGCTGTATCCCAGGCTAAAGAGCAGCAAAGCTTAACTTATGACTCCACATGCAAAAAACTGCATGGCAGTAGAAAACTGCCAGTTTATTTTTAAAGATAAAAGAGAGGGTGATAATTAGTGTATATTGTAAGTGAATGTAATGATGAAGTAATGATGTAACATTTTTAAATCATAATAATCTAAGAAAAACCTTTACGATTATGAAATAGTTTTCTGAGAGTAGTTTGAAGAGACAGAGGGAGAGAGAGTTTACAGTCATATATTGAACAGCTCAGTAGTTGTAAACATATTTTTTGCAGTGTTTTTCAAATGTGAATTGGTTAGTTTGCACATGTTCTATAGCTTCCAGTACTTGTCCAAATGTATTCTGGTAACATAATGGCACCCTACGAGAGCTGTTATTGTTATGCAAGCGCAGAGCCGTCATAAACAGCATGAAAATCATTCTTCACTTTGTGTTTGAACAGCACAGTTAGAATGACAGAAGGACATTCAAAAGTCTAAATCAATGCAGACTTTGTCTGTAAACAAGACAGCATCACCAGAAAAAAATTGCATCTTAAGAAATGGCATTTCAAAGAATGTCATTTCAAAGGGCCCAATTTCGCAACGACTACACTGACTCTAAACAATTAAGTAACGTGATGTTAAATAAAGCAACACAAATAAGAGCTTCTCGTCCATTATGGTCTGGCTGTGCTTTTATTCACACGTTTCTCCAGGTGCAATGGTGTCAACATGCCTTCCCCAGGCGAGCCAGACGACTGACAGGTGACCGTGTGGCACATGAGTGCAACTTTCTGTTCCAATCATTTGTCCATGGCACAAGCCTCCCATCGCAACAGAAGCACTTACAGCAGTGTGGCCTCTTTTTACCACAGGTGGTCAAGCAAGGGAGAAGTATTTCCTCTCAACTTAAAAACCATGTCATTGAGTCTGACCACTTCCCCTCAGTCAAAATGTAAGCCCGGTGGTGATGTACACTCCTGAAGTGGGTCAGTCCAATCTGGATTTTATGGCACGCTGTAAAAGATGGGCCCACTTCACTTTTTTTTATTGGTCTACATTCTTCAGTGGCAGAATTTAGTCTGGAGGGCATTTCATCTTCCAGAGTTTCTGGACTGAGTGTTTGAAGCATTTACTGAGAGAAAAAAAATCAGGTTATTACTATGTTTAGCATTTAGGGAGTGAGGCAGTTCAGATCAGATAAACTATGGAGTTTGATGTAAGAGTTGTTTTGGAGAAATTGGAAAAATTTGAACAAACATTGTTATAATGCACAAGTAATTCACATAACTCAAAGTCCATCAATTAAAGCAATAGTTTACCCAAAAATGAAAGTTAACCCATATTTTACTGGCCCCAAAGCCATCCTAGGTGTATATGACTTTTTTTTTTCAGACGAACACAGTCGTAGTTTTTTAAAAATGTATCCTGGCTCTTCCAAGCTTAGTAATGCTCGTAGATAGTGCCCATTATTTTGAAGCTTCGTAATTTGGACATATCCGCAAGTACTGCAACGTAACACTATACACTTTTGGAGGGTTATCGCATGTCCTCTGAAGCAGATTGATGGGTTTTTGTAACAAAAATATTGCAAGTTTTAAAATTATAATGCAAATAACTGACTGAGCACAGAGTTTAATGGCGGTTGGCATACAGCTTCATGGTGCCTAATCGCCACCTGCTGGCTAGAGCAAAGAGTTCGGGCTTCTTGGCTGACTTCTGAATCGACGTACAATGTACGACATATGATGTGAGTTGCTTCATACATCAAATTACAGGTCACCCAAGAAGCCGGAAATCTGCATTCTAGCCAGCAGGTGACGGTAAGGCACCTTGAAGCTGTATGCCAACCACCATTAAAATACAAAGATGAAGAAGGAATTCTGTGCTCAGTCAGTCAGTTATTTATGATATAATTTTAAAACTAGAAATACATTTGTTACAAAAACCCATTGATCTGCTCCAGAGGACATGTAATAACCCCCCATTGTGCTGTATAGGTTCGTTTTACAGTACTGTACTTGCGTATATTTCCGATTTCAGAGATTTAAAATAATGGAGACTATCCACTCAAAATATAGGGTAGTTTTCATTTTTGGGTAAACTATTCCTTATAACATCTTTTAACATGAAAATCTGGGTATTTTTAAGAAACTAAGCTATTATTTAGGCGTTACCCTTTCAGTCAAATCACTTCGACGTATAGACATTAGACAACACAGCGGTTGTTGCGTACATCAAAAAACAAGGTGATCTACACTCCCGCCGCATGTCACAACTCGCACACTATCTGCTCCTGTGGAGTCACAAGTAGCTGAAATCACTGCACGCTGTTCACATTCCAGGGATACTCCTGGGCTCAAGTACGCCTTTCCCTAAGTGAGCCTCCTTGCACAGGCCCTGTGCAAAATCAGGGAGGACAAGGAGCAAGTCCTGCTGGTAGCGCCTTACTGGATATTCACGCCCGATCTTTGGAACCTGCGCGTCTGGTCCTGGAACGGGACACATCAGACCTTTCCGGCCTTTCAAGCGCTGTGATAGAGACTATCTCTCAGGCAAGAGCTCCCTCTACGAGGCAGGCTTAGGCTCTGAGGTGGGGTCTGTCCGTAGACTGGACCCACAGAGATGCACGATTGCAGTTCTGCTTTCTTTCCTGCAAGAGAAGTTGGAGCATAGGCTGTCCTCTTTGTCTCTCAAAGTGTATGTCGCTGCGATAGCTGCATACCACGATGCAGTGGAGGGCGCATCTCTCGGAAAGCACCAACTCATCGTCAGGTTCCTCAGAGGTGCGCGTCGGGTTAATCCCCTGAGACCTGATACCCTCTTGGGACCTTGCTGTTGCCCTACATTGCCTGCAGCAGGCCCCATTCGAGCCCCTCCAGTCAGCAGATCTTAAGTATCTGATGCTGAAGACAGCGCTTCTGACTGCGTTGGCCTCCATTAAGAGGGTGGGGAACCTACAAGCCTTCTCTGTTGACGAAGAGTGCCTAGAGTTTGGCCCGGCTGATTCTCACGTTATTCTGAGACTCGGTTTGGCAACGTGGCCAAGGTTCCTACCACGCCCTTCCGTGATCAGGTAGTGAACCTGCAAGCTCTGCCCCAGGAGGAGGCAGACCCAGCCTTAGAGTTGTTGTGTCCTGTATGCGCATTGCACCTCTACACTGACTGCACTCAGAGCATCAGTTGCTCCCAGCTGCCTTACTTGTACCAGGGAGAACCGTGCCACTTAGGACTGAGAGCTCACTCAACAAGGAATGTCGCTTTATCCTATGTGTTGGCTCGTGGCGCCTCTCTAGCAGATATCTATAGGACTGCGGGCTGGGCGACATCCAACACCTTCGCCAGGTTCTACGACCTTTGCGTAGAGGCTGTGTCTTCACAGAAGACCGCAGGTGAGCGGGAGGGCAGATGGTGTCGGCTTGCTGCGCCACTCCCACGGGATCCGAGCGCTATTTTTCTCAGTGTTTCCCTGTAATAGCTGAACCTGAGTCCTCCGGGCCCCACAGTTGGAACTAGGGAAGAGTAGCTCCGTACTGTGTTCCTACTGGGTCTCCTTTGCCCAGTAGGTTGTGGCTACAAATCTCAATTTTCCACAGTCAGCCAGAAGGTTGTGTTTCCCTTCAATTAGATCCATAATCTTATCGATATATTGCATTCCTTTATTTCCACATGCAGAAACTATGTGTTTAGTCATGTGCTCCGCTCCCCAACCAACTGCTTCAGTACAACTGGCAGCCCTGTGGGCCCCCCACCCTGGGCCCCAGGGGGTTGGGAAGGTTACGAGCAGACTTCTCTGCTGACAAACTTGAAAAGTATCTGGCCTTTTGGTGGGGGGGTCTCCGCGTAACGCGGCCTCAAGGGTCGTGGTCTGTTCCATGGGTATTCCAATATCTATCGTCGAAGTGATTCGACTGAAAGGGTAACGTCTAGGTTACGAATGTAACCCACGTTCCCTGAAGGAGGGAACAGAGACTTTTGTGCCACGACTCTGAGGTTGTGCTGACGCCGGCTTGGCTCTTCAGCGAAAACTTGCTCGTGCCCTCTTATACTCACGTAGTGATGAGGTGCATCTGAGTGCGATCAAGTGTACGCCAATATTCATTGGCCTTTTGTCAATTGGTCTCTCTGGCGAGTTCCCATGTGTAACGTCTCTGTTCCCTCCTTCAGGGAACGTGGGTTACGTTCGTAACCTAGACGTTTTTAACTTTAAACCATGACTTTTCCCCAGTTGTCTGGATTATTTGTGGATTATTGTGATGTTTTTATGAGCTGTTCAGTTTCAGCACCCATTTACTGCAAAGGATCTATTAGTGAGCAATGCTGAATTTATCCAAATCTGTTTCGATAAAGAAACAACCTCATCTGCATTTCAGATGGCCTGGGATGAATACATTTTTGGGTCAACTATTTCTTTAAGCCAGATGGAGATTTATAAACCAGTTTTTAAAGCATTGTAGGGGTTTGCACTAATATAGCATATACAAAAAAGCTTTTAATGGCCTTCACTCTAAGCAAAACATTAGATTTACACATGCATTATGCATTTTATCATCATTAATAATAATAACAAAACATTATTGAACTGTGAGTTTAAACAACAGTTTTAGAGAAACATTTCAATACAGTGACCCCAAAAGCATTTGAACACTCAATCCACATTTGAAAATTGGATGCAAAAGCATAAAGCAGGTAACAAATAACCTTTACGTTCTTGTCTAAATCTACAAGGCAGTTGTTTTAGTATTTTCTGGGCATTTTGATTGCTCCATTAGTTTCATGTAGCATGTATTTTATATTCCCATGCTATGCCCTCTGGTCACTGTGGCGTGGCTCATTGAAAATCAAATAACATGTTTCTGCTGTTACCCATTTTTCCAATCCTGGTCTGTCTGTCTCTCAAGGCTGCATCGGTACAGTGTGAAGCCATTTACTGTGGAGGAGCAAACAGTAGTACTAATAACTATCGGAATATTTGAATGTGGCAAATGGGTAATGCTGTGCCGATCTATGTCCATTAATATTTATAGAATTTAAGGACGGGTATTGAATATTTATGAATAATAACCACATGAGGCGGTTCCATAAAAATGATGCAGTACAGGCAGAATTCACCAGAAATTGAATAATACTAATTGTTGACAATAATTGTGGCCTGGCTGAGACTTTAACAAGTCAACTCCTCTTCTACACCACAGCAGAGTTTAGTTAGTCAAAGTTAAGTTTATTTCCACAAGGCCTCAGAAACACACAGTGTTCTGCTGGAATTGACCAAACTGTTGAAGGGGCCATGAAAAAAGGCAAAAGACAGGAAGAAAGTTCAAGGCGTGATAGAAGATAGAAGGCCGCCACCAGGCAAGATTACCAAAGAGTTACAAAAGATACACTCACAGTCTTCTTGATATTCACAAAATACTCTATTATTTACCCTGTTTACTGGCATGTCTTTCACTGAACAGGGCACAGCACTGCCGATGAAAACCAGGGAAATGAAAACAACTTGAGGCTTGTAAGGCTAGGGTTTGAGGTCTTGTCAGCCTGTCAGGCACAAAGCAGGAAAGCTTTCTTCACTTAGTCAGGGAGAGAGTAGAATAAAGCTTTAGGAAGTACTGTCATCTAATGTTTTTCTCAGTTATATGAAAAACAAAATAAGACATGTGGTCTTTGTTTATTATATGAAATGTCAGATGATGTGCACTATTAAAAATAAAAGGTTCCAGAAGGGTTGCGACAATGCCATAGAAGAAGCATTTTTGGTTCCCCAAAGAAGCTTTCAGTGAACAGGTCTTAAAGGGGTTATCTGATGTAACGTTTACTTCACAAGTCGTTTAAACATAGAAGTGTGTGTGCACAACCATATCAACTTGCGGAAAAAGAACCATTTTTTTTACTTGGTGTAAAGAACATTTACAAAATGTAAATAACTAAAATAAATAAATAAATACATTTTCCATTTGCATAATGGAATTGTTCCTTGGATATTAAAAGTTCTTCATGGAAACTTTGAGGCTAATAAAGAACCTTTAGTGTGTGTAATGTACAATCCACAAATCCATGCATTGTGCCTTTACAGCATACTAGGGTCATTGTCCATATGTGGCATACTTATCCTAAATCAATGGGACACTGACAGCACAACATCCAAATTTCCTGGAGAGAGATGAATATGCCGACGTGGGTTTCCAAATTTAAGATGGCTGCCCACGTGTGGAGTTGTGTAGAGTGTGTAATGAGTCATGTAATGGCAGATCAGGAAGAAATCAAAATAAGTCAGAGCTCGTCCTGTTTTCTACTGCCATTTTGCTGTTGAATCACATGCTAAGCCTTAAAAAAATAACAAACAAGGAATGAAAGAGATATTCATGCATGACAGAAATGACTACAGGGCATTTAAGAAATCCCTAACAACACAGTGTAGGTGCACAAAGCCTTCATTATGATGTAGTGGTGGTGAAGATTGAACCGCATTCACTGTTCGGCAACCCAGAAAATTACACACCTGTATAGCTTTCCTTCTAAAGTGAAACATAAAGGAAGATCTTTTGTGTTTTATTTGCCCATAAAATGGAAGTCAATGGACACCAAAACTCTCTGGTTACCATCATTCTTCAAAATATCTTCTTCTGTGTTTCACAGAATAAAGTAAGTCTAACAGGTTTGGAATGTGGGTGAGTAAATGGCTTTTCATTTTTGGCAGAACAGTCCATTAAATCAGCACTTTATCTTGTTTTCACATGAAATGTGTGTGTGTGTGTGTGTACATGTACATGTACATAACAAATTTTGGGGCTTAAAACAAGAAAATTTATTTGACAGTTGAAAAGATATATATGACCCTGAACCACAAAACCAGTCATAAGTCGAGTGAGTCATAAGTTGCATGCATTTATAGCAATATTATTATTATTGATTTTTCTTTCATGCCCAAAATCACTAGGATATTCATCATATTACATGCAATATGTTGTACATTTTCTATCATAAATATATCAAAATGTAAATATATAAAAAAACATAATTTTGATAGGACTTAATTTAAACAAGGCAACTTTCTCAATAAATATATATTTTTTTCCGATTTCCAATTTTCAAATAATTGTATCTCACCCAAACATTAAACAAATTATACATCAGTAGAAATTTATTCAGCTTGTGATGTGCTGTGTAAATCTCTGTTTCAAAAAGCTGACCTTTATGACTTGTGGTACATGGGCACATACTATTTTAGATGTTTTGATTAATTTAATGCTGATGCTGCCAGTACCACTTGTGTTACAGAAGAAGCTGAAGGTCATAACACAACAAGAACCAACACAGACAGACACCAGCCAGCTTTTTATATTTCCAATATATACACATATACAGGATATCCACATGCTTTCCTATATGAAAGTCTCATGGAATTCACTGGAATGTTCTGAAGAAGATAAATATTTCTGTTCCTCTTTTCAGGCCGGTTCCAAAGTTACCTTTGTGTTATAATGTCTGTGCCCTTCCCATGCCACTATTGTGTTTAGACCCCAAAATACTCTACTGCATTTTTAATGAGGCCTTGCAGACTATCTGTGTCTGTTTTTGACTCACTTTGACTCATTTGAGCTTTGACTGTCTTTTTTTTTTCTAGAATACTTTTGTGTCCTTCGGCTTTAAAAGGATATTTCAATAAAAAAATGAAAATTCAGTCATCATTTACTCAGCCTTGTGAAGTTATAAACCATATTAAGGAGGAATGTTTCTTTTTCATGGCATTATGAATAGGCACTGGGAATTTAAAAAAAGGAGGAAAAGGCTCTTTTTAACAAACTAGCCCATGTCTCTATTAAAAAGATTTGAGCTAAGAATCTCAATGAGTTGTGTCTTATGGCTACAGTGAGGACGTTGCTGATATGTCAAACATGTTCTCTTCATACCCTGCACTCTTTAGTTAAGACTGTTTTTATCAGAGACAACATGTAATTTCATGCCCCTCTCTAAAGTAATTAGCTTGGCACTGATATCTGTTTTTGACCAGTGGGAAATAAGGCTGTAATTAGCCCAATTTCTGTATTCATTATCTTTTTTTATCATTGAGATACAGCATTAAGTGGGCTCCTTCAAACTAAAACTTAATACCACAAATACTGGAGTTGGATGTTTAAAAAAAAGTTCTTTTGATGTTGTTGAACTTTTACTTTTGGTCTCTCTGTACACAAACCCTCCTGTGTGTACTGCGTGATGTACTTCAAATACATTCCAGATGCAAAATTAAGGAAGGGATTAAATTATGCCATAAATTCACAAATCATGCTGATTATAAACACAAACAATCTTATGACTATTTAAGAATCTGAATGTGTGGAGCTGAAATTATGAATAATACACTGTATGATGTCCAGAAATCTGTGATCTAAAGAATATTTGATACTTTTAGATGCATTATTTATTGGAAAAAGTGCAGGTGTATTGATTATCGTTTTCTTCATGAAAAATTTAGCATTGGACCGTCTAAAACATCTCTTAGGGGCAATATATCTCTAATTGCTATATGCATTGAAGCATGTTTTTTATTAGGTATTGATGAAAATGTCTCATGCATTTCTTTACATTTTTTATCCCAAAGCTGACCTCCGTCATTTATTAGCTGAGTTAGATAAGGCTTCTAAATCGCAGTCCAGGAGGGAATCGAACTGTGCATGTAACGTAACTAAAACTGGCACATTCATTAAGTTGGTCTCTTCAAAAATGGGCTAAATTCCAATCAGACATCCTGGCAGAGCGAAATGATGAGAACCCAAAGCTGGGTGACATCTCACGCATAGCTGACATCTCCTCCCAGATATACGGCCAGTAGCTTTCTCTCTCACGCTCTTTCTAAACCACTCACAAATTACAGCAGTTTCTATCACTCCGGAATTTAAAGTTTTGTCACTTGAAATCTATTTTTATCCAAATACAAGCAGACTTGTCTGCTATTTAGCCCCTGACAAGGAGGTCTACCTGGAGAAAGTGATCCACATTATCATTCATCTTCCTGGCAAATGATAGCTTTGGTCGAGTGTTTCGAAATGTATTTCTGATAATGCATAACTGACTTTCTTCTGTGGAACATAAAAGACGATTATTAAATGTATTTGTGTATGCCAATGCCCAATAAAGCTGCTTGGTAACCAACATTCTTGAAAATATTTTCCACAGAAGTCATACATGTTTAGAAAGACATGAGGGTGAGTCAATAACGTCAATAATGACAGAATTTACAACCTGGAAATGTTGGGACGTTTTAAAATTTGAATAAAATGAAAACTAAAAGAATTTCAAATCACATAAGCCAATATTTTATTCACAGTAGAACATAGATAACATTTTTAAACTGAGAAATTTTACAATTTTATCCACAAAATTAGCTAATTTTAAATTTGATGCTTGCTATAGGTCTCACAATAGTAGGGACGAGGGCAACAACGTACTGAAAAAGGAAGATGTTTTTGAAAATATTCTGCTGGGAGAACTAGCAACTAATTAAGTTCATTGATATCAGGTCTGTAACATGATTAGCTATAAAAGGGATGTCTTAGAGATGCAGAGTCTCTCAGAAGTAAAGATATGTTGTATATTTTTGTGTGAACTATCCATTTTAGCAGCAGTTTTGTGTTGTTTTCTAGTAAATAAATTAAAGACATTATGAGTTGGATAGAAAAATATCTTCTGCAGTTTGATTCTTAAACATTTCTTCAAGAATGTTCAAATTTTTTTTTCCTAAAAAACAAGAAGACAAATATATTTGCTGCGAGTTTCAGCATCTTTGCATGGAATGATTGTTCTCCACAAAACGATTTTATGCTACTGTTTATCCACTCAAATGAGTGACCAGGCAATTGTGAAAAATGAACCACCATGTCCTTATGGCATCCTGAATCTCAGTACTGGAATGGTGGCAATAGTACTCATGGCAATGCTACAAAGAAGGAAAAAGAAACTTCTAAGGTTACAACGGTAACCCACGTTCCCTGAAGGAGGTTCCCTAGACGTTACATATGGGATCTCGCATGAGAGACCAATCCCTTCGAGTCTTTGGAAAAGGCCAATCAATATTGGTATGCAATAATCAAAGCCAGGTGCACCTTATCACAGTGTGAGTATAAGAGGGCACGACTGGATTGCACATGCAGGTTTTCGCTGAGGAGCCGAGCCGACAGGAGAGTCTGCACGTAACCTTCCCGACACCCTGGGGGCCGCGTTTGGGGCACTGTTGGGATGCCAGCTTCTATTCAAGGCAAATTTCAGATTTTTCTCAGCTGAAGCATGGGTTGGGGGGGCGGAGACATGAAAAAAATTCTTTACATGGAATTTTGTAAGGAATGCACTATCGATAAAAGGGAAGACCTGGCGAAGGTGTTCGGTGTCGCCCAGCCCGCAGCTCTACAGATGTCTGCCAAAGAGGCACCGTGCGCCAACGCTGAGGTGGAGGCAACACTCATTGTGGAGTGGGCTCTCAGATCTAGGGGGCACGGCTCTCCTTGGTATAAGTACGATAGGGAGATGGCTTCCACCACCCAATGGGCCAGCCTCTGTTTGGAGACACCATTCCCTTTCTGCTGACCTCCAAATCTGCTGAGAGCGTCTGAAGCTCAGAGTGCGGTCAACGTAGAGGCGCAATGCGCGTACTGGACACAGCAACTCTAAGGCCGGGTGGTGAAACTCTCGGTTTGGTGAAAACTCGGGGAGACAGGGACAGGCCAAATGGGATAACCTTGTACTGATAAGCTCGACCCTTGAACGCAAACCGCAGAAGGGGCCTGTGGTGAGGTAAGATCGAGACATGAAAGTACGCGTCCTTCAGGTCAATGGCTGCGAACCAATCCTGGTGCCGGATGCATGTTAGTATGCGCTTTGGCGTGAGCATCTTGAATGGCAGCCTGAGAAGGGACCGGTTCAGGGCTCTGAAATCCAGGATTGGTCTCAGCCCACCGCTCTTTTTGGGCACGATGAAGTAAGGACTGTAAAACCCAGACCTCATCTCGGCTGGAGGGACAGGCTCGATTGCATCCTTCGCTAGTAGGACAGCAACCTCCGCACAGAGGACAGCTGCATCCATGTCTGAGGGAACACGGGTATAGATAATGCCTCTGTACCTAGGCGGGCGCCTGGCGAACTGAATCGCATAGCCGAAGTGTACCGTCCGTATCAACCACCGCGAAGGGCTGGGGAGCTGTAACCAGGCCTCCAAATGAGTCGCCAGGGGTATCAAGCGATGTAGCGATGGTCATATGCTCGCAATGAACGCATAAGTCATCCACGAGCGCTGCTTCAGCATGCTCCCCAAGCATGAGAGACAGCAATCGTGTCCGTCTGAAGAGGTGAGGAAACTGCCGCACTCAGAAACGCACGGTCACATAGACATTCCAGAGAATGGCTATGAAACCGTGATGAAATTGCTCTTTTTTGACGGCTGGTTGCACAGGAGAGACCTCTCGCGGCACTGCATGCACTCAATGGCGAGGTCTCTTGCTGACGAGCAAAAAGACTGGCACTCTTTTGAGCCTTTAAAAAGGCTGCCAGTC